>PITA01005270.1:73537-92599 GCA_004023965.1 Spilogale gracilis
GTCATGATCTCAGAGTCCTGGGATCGAGTCCCACATCGGGCTCTCTGCTCAGCAGGGAGTCTGCTTCCCCTTCTCTCTCTGCCTACCTCTCTGGCTACCTGTGATCTCTCTCTCTCTCTCTCTCTCTCTGTGTGTGTGTGTGTGTGTGTGTGTCAAATAAATAAAAATAAAAATCATAAAGGATCTCATGTTATAGTCCCTACCTTTCCAATGAAGGCAGGGACTATAAATGAGCAAACTTCCAGGAGGAAAAAAAAAAAAAAAACAGGCCAAAATGATGGAAGCTTTATCACCCAATGTATGGAGTCTAGGAAAATGTTCATTGAAATCTATCAGGACAGTAGAAGGGGAAAACGGAGGTGAAAAGAGAATGTTCTGTTTTAGAGGGAAGACTGACAGTAGCCAAGTTTCAGATTGAGCCTCATAGCCAAATCATGTGGACCGGGCTGGGCTATTCAAAATAAGAGATTTTGGGGGTGCCTGAGTGGCTCAGTTGGCTAAGCATCTGCCTTCAGCTCAGGTCATGATCTCAGGGTCCTAGGATGGAGCCCTACATCAGGCTCCCTGCTCAGCTGGGAGTCTGCTTCTCCCTCTCCCTCTGTCCCTACTCTCCTCCTTGCACTCGCTCTCTAAGAAATAAGAAAATCTTAAAAAAAAAGAAAGAGGGGCACCTGAGTGGCTCAGTTGGTTAGGCATCTGCCTTCAGCTCATGTCATGGTCCTGGGGTCATGGGATTGAGTCTTGCGTCAGGCTCCCTGCTCAGCAGGGAGCTTGCTTCTCCCTCTTCCCTTCCTCCTCCCCACTTCTCATGAGCTCTGCTAGTAGATAGATAGATAGAAAGATAGATAGATAGATAGATAGATAGATAGATAGATAGATAGAAAGAAAGATAGATAGATAGATAGATAGATAGATAGATAGATAGATAGTTGAGGGGTGTTGGTAACAATGGAATTACAACTGGCTAGACTATAGACTAGAAGCTCCTGGCCACAGAAAGGCTCTTTGCAAAGACCTAAGTTCCCACTGTCCTATCCCAAAAGTTTACAATGAGCTCGAGGAATAAGAGGTTTATAACCGCAGGCAGCTCAAAGTAAACGAAGAAGAGTCAAGGGTCCATGTAAGCAAGAAGTGAATGGGATAAAGTTAGGAGCCATGTTTTTCATGCAACAAAATCTAGGTTCCTTATGTAGCAAATGTACACTTAGACTGAAGAGCTCCAACAGGGGACGCTTCCAGCATCTGATTCCCAAGTGACTGTGTTTTTTTGTGTGTAACATTTATAAATGTCACAAGCAGCTTTCTGCATTTAGCACATTCCTTGTTATTCTCAGACCATTCTTTGGGATAGATGAATGGTTTCATTAAATCATATTTTATGCAACTCTTCAAACACATTTTCCTTTTTGCCTCCATCCACTTAGGCATTAAAAGAAAAAAAGAAAGTGCTTACAGGATGATGAATACATTAACATGAAATAATATATTAATCTTGGCCAAAGATTCCTACAGTCAATTTCCCTGTTGGCCAGAGATCCTGGGGTGGAGCTCACAAGCCCACTGACCTCCAGCTTCTGGATGGAACAGTTGTTCTTTGGAGTACTTACTGGACTAGGAGCCAAGAATTGGCAGAAAATGTATTTGGGAGGAAGAAGTGGTCTATGCCATGTAGTCTAAGCAAACATCTTCCTTTTTTCTCATTTTCTTAGTCTTCATCCCCTTGTTGGCGTTCTTCTTCATGCGTTACTGTTAACTCAATTATTGATAAAATAAAAACCATCCAACCACATCCTCCAGCAAAAACATGTCTTGTACGTATGTCTAAAGTGCAAACTTGCCCAATACTAGCTATAATCTTGACTTTCCTATTTCTATTTAAGTAATCTAAAACTTAAAAAAAAAAAAAAAGCTAAGAAATCACCTTAAGAAGTCAGATTTCTCTCCGCTCTTTCTGTGTCCAACAGCATGGAATCCTCTTGGTACTACTTCTGAAATGCCACCTATAAGCACAGCTTCTTTCCAGGACTACTCTCACCACCCTGGCTTAAGTCTACCAAGGCTGAACTAGCACTGTGCCTTTATCAATTTAAACGTTATTACTGTGACAGCCACTGTTCAAAAAAGTGCTGCCTTCCATCTTCTGGGTACATTGTAGACTTGTACGTGTAGCCTGCTCAGGAGGAGGCAGTATCATGGACTGGTTTTGGCTAATGAACTGTGAAGAGTGACACCTGTCACTTCTGGCCTGGAGCATGTAATCACACTTTCCCTTTGCTAGAGAAACCAGCAATTTCTATGATAGTGGGAGTAAGGGGGCGAGGGATTGGAGCTATGTCTCCAGTCAACTGACAATGAACATCAAATGTGACCTAGAAATAAGCCTTGCTCTTTCAGGATATTAAGATTTAGGATTGTAACCACAGCACATCCTAACCTGTCCTGATTGAAATACTCTCCCACCTTCCATCCTAAATACTGCCACTGACCAGTCTGGTTCTCTCACTCCCCTGTCCAAGTAACTCATCTCTATCAGCGAGTACAAACCCTAGTCCATCACTCAAGGCCTTCTACTGTTGGCCTGAGCCTATGCTGTAGCCTCAGCTCACCCAACAGAGGAAATGGGCTTCCTAAGAATTCATGCAGCATGCCCCGGTTTCTGCCTTTGGTCTGAAAATATCTCAAGTACTCACACCCACAACCCCATCCAGATCCACCACTGATGAAGGCCGGGGTAGAACTCACAAGTTCCTCTGCAGATTTCCGGTCAGCATTCACTGTGTTAACCCAAGTATTCACATCTTTCGTTAACGGCTAAGAAGTTTCCACAAAGCCTCTTCCTACTTCTGTTCTCTCTCTCTGGAACGGCTATGAATCCCATTATTTGGTCTTCCTTGACTTCTGCTCTCTTCCATAGATTTCATCTCCTTACCTCGGTGCTGAATTCCAGGTAACTTCTTCACAACCTAGCTTCCGGTTCACCAGTTCTCTCTTCAGTTGAACCATCCAGGTTCCCTCTCAGGGCTAAAGCCCTGCGTCTTCTACTCTGGATTTCCATTTCTTCTTTATTCTGGAACTCATGGCATTCTTTGCAACTTTCTTGGAATGCTCAACTGGGCATTTATGGATGTAACTTTATACCGGCAAACATTTCTGGGTGCTTTAAAGAGCCCTCCACTTTTATCTGATAAAAAGCCATAGTTCCACAAATACGGGCACCTGGGTGGCTCAGTCATTAAGCATCTGCCTTTGGCTCAGGTCATGATCCTGGAGTCTTTGGGATCGAGGCCCACATCTGGCTCCCTGCTCGGCAGGAAGCCTGCTTCTCCCTCTCTCACTCCCCCTGCTTGTGTTTCCTCTCTGGCTGCTTTTCTGTCAAATAAATAAAATCTTAAAAAAAAAAACAAAAAAAACCCCATAGTGCCAGAAACAAAAATTCTAGTATCGTGTTTTGCACATACTTTTTATTTGTTGAATAAATGAGTATTTGTCAATATGTACATAAACACACAGAGCGAGCACTAAGATTTAGAACAAGAGTATCTGGGTTCTAATCGGCAGAGCCGCTTCCCCACTGTGGGGGCTCAGGCTTAGAACTGAATCTGAGCTCAGCTTCCTCAACTATGAAGACCCGTGCAGCTCACCACACAGGTTTATTGCAAGGTTCATATGCAGAAACACATGAAAGTGCTATGGATACAACTTAGAGCAATACAAGTATAAATATAACAAGTAACAGCAATTGAATTTCAAGTGTAAGAACCCTTTCATCACGCCCTTGCATTATACCCATGAATCGATGAGTCAACGAGAAAGTGACCGCTAACAAGAATGAATATGCCATTCTTCCGGGCAGGGGTGGGGGCGGGGGGGGGGGCATTGGGGAGGGGGGAAAGAATCCTGCAGTATCCTTTCGCCTGTCCCTGCCATTAAACACTTCCTCAGCTTCATGAAGATGTCAGACCCCCATCAATAACTCTCTCACAGAAGCGCAAGGGCCAATGTCCCACGTTTATTTACATATGAAATGTGTCTAATACAGTCATGACGGATGCAGTGAGGAACACCTGACAGCAGCAAGACCTTCTGAGGAACCGAACGTTGACTACAGTGTATCATGCAAGTATCTATATATACACAAACGAATTTCTTTTCTTAAAAAAAGAAAAAAAAAGTACAAAACATGTTTAGGGATAAATACAAGATTATAAAATGCAAACGAAAACACACAAAAAAACTCCAAAAACTGAGAAATAGAACTCTCCCAGAGAACTATAAACGGAAGGGACAGAGGGGTAGCCCTGCTGCGTTTCGAGGAAGCAGAACTACTGAGAGTGAAGATACTTATTGGAACCGGCGAACTGAAGCCCGGTGGCTCGGCACGAGGCCGCCCGCCCACCGCGCCCGCACCTGCCGCACTACTGGGCCGGGGGCGGAAGCTGAGCGTCCCAACTCCAAGTACTAGGACGTTTGGCGGTAGCACCCAGAATAGGAAACACCAACTCTTTAGATAGCAAAGGGTTAAGTCAACTGTGATTTTTTTTTCCTATCAAGAGCCAGAGAAATACTTGATATTTTTAGTTGTGTCTTTGTAAGAGTTAATAAATTACAAGACAAAAAACTCGACTGTAGAAATCTATTGGTCTAACTACAGATGCGTAACTTTTACAGTAGTCCAGCCCTTTTGTGACTTGACCTCCTTGTGCTCTTTCGGCCAGCCTTGCAAAAATCTGCCCAGAAAACCACCGGCCTCTGGGTTTTCCCTCTGGAATACCTTTCCCTCCCCATTCTACAGTGGAATTAAGGAAACACATGCTCCTTCCCGGAGCTCTGGCTGACGGTCATTCGCCACGGGAAAGAAGCTACCTGCGGGGCTGGTTCAGCACCTGTGGGCGTGGCCTGGAAGGAAAGGGCTCGCACCCGGGGTTGCCGACTGACCGACTTTGAGCAGGCACGTTGAGGGTAGTGCTAAGACACTTAAAAGTCCCTAGTGTTTTTGAGACCCACAATACCTACAATTTATGTAGTGAATTCTAAAAATTAAAAACACTAAAAAAGGCATTATCTTCGCCTGGAATTAGTTAACCCATTCAAATCGGTAACATACAAAATGGTTTATCTGAATTCAGGAACTGCCCCTGTTACTAAGAACTCGGTTTAAAAGAAAACGGTACAAAAAGAAAAACTCTAACCCAGAAGAAAAAAAGGGGAAAAAACTAAAAAACAAGAAACACACACACACACCAAAAAACCAAAAAAGAAAAAAAAATTAAACCTCAAAACATTTTCCACTAAATACTGATACAAACATGTAACAAAGAGTATAAAAAGTTATTCATTTAAATATATACAAACTCTTTTAAACTCAAATACTGTTTTAATACTTATCAAGGATATACACGACGAGGTGAGAAGGTACACTCAGAGAGGATATATTGCAACAGCCTAGACGTACTGTTAACGCTATTATACTGCAAACTTTTTGTAACAAAAATGTCTCTTTTCTTCCAATGTGGACAGGGAGGTTTCCTGGCGGAAGGGCTGTGGCTATTTCTCGGCTGAATTCACTCTTTTGGATTTAATGAAGGCCATGCCGTGTGTCCGCATGTGAGCATTTAAGGCAGCTTCAGTTTCAAACGTTTTTGCGCACACTTTGCACTTTCGGTCTGACACGGCGCCGTCGGGCGACTCATCATCGGGGCTCGGCTTGTTCTCCTGCTGGTTCTCTTCTCCAGCCCCGTTCTGCTTGGACACGGGCTGGGGCTCCTTCAGCTTGTGCACAATGAACAGATGCCGGGACAGGGACACGTGTGACGTGTAGCAGAGGCCGCACTCCCGGCACTGGTAGGAGGAGCCGTCCGACTTGTGCTGAGGGATGTGTTCGTGGAACTGCAGTAGGTTTTCGGTGGTGAAGCCGCACACCGCACATTTGTGAACCTTGAAAACATTTATCTTGAGCTTTTTCAGCGGTTGGGTAATGGCCCCTCGGGGAGGTCTGAACTCTAATACTGGTTCTTCCAACTTCCTCTTGGGGCTGGGAACCTTGGAGAGGAAAAAAAAAGCGGACGACACAAGTGAAAATCGTTCCACCCCGTGGGTGATCCGCGACCAGGTCTCCCCAGGCCTTAGAGCTGCGAGGACAGTGAGGACTGCGGGTTTCGGGATTTGGGGTTTCCTACAGCTGTGTGTCTGTCCCCCCCAACATACCTCCATGCTCCCCCGGGACACCTGCCTTTCAGCTTGAGGAACTCAAGCTCCTCAGCTGCAGTGACTAGCAGCGGACAAAGGAGTCCCTGTCTCCCCCGAATGCGGGCTCCCACAGGGCGCACCGAAAACCACAAGCCAGGAGATCAGTGGTGGGTCAGACCCCAGGAAAACAGCGCAGGCCGTGGAATGTGGTTGGGATGCAGAGGCCGGGGTTTGTGAGGCTGCCCAGCACTGTCAGGGATGGCCCTGGGGACTGTGACACTTGAACAGAGGGCTGCTGTGGGGAGGGCAGCAGAACGACCCAGGGCTGCAGAGAAGAGGCAGGGGGCGGGCAGACAAATGGCAGGGCTTCGCCTTTTCTGGGACTGGCATGGAAGCTGCTGGAAGGCCCAGCTGGTCTAGCTCCCGAGCTCCCCTGCACACTCACTCCCCTTCAACACAAGGCTCACCCACAGGCCATGATTTTCTCCTTCCTTTCTGGCTTTCTAAAGCTAATCCCTCACACTTCCAGCTCTCGGGAAGAGGGACACTCCCTCCTCCCTCCTCCGTGGCCCATCTTTCCGCCCTTTTGACAGGGCATCACTCACACATGGCCTTGGCCCAAAGCTGCCCCTGCACAAAAATTCTTTAATTCCATCCCAACCCCGCCCCCCAACCCCATCACTGGAGGGGAAAAAGATTACAATTCACTGTGACTCTTGTCCGACTTGTATTCTGACTCGGCTTTAAACAATGATTAACTCCTTGACCACACACACAGGCTGTCTCCCAGGCACACCCCAGACGCAGCCCAGTGCCAAAAACAGCAAATCTCTCTAGACGTCTGCCGGACTGCTCCCTCCTCGAACAGCACTTGGCACACAGATGCCTGATACACAGGTTACTCTATATACTGTTGTCTGAGTCAAGTTCACTACCCACTAACCTAAGGACAAGGCAGAGGCCTGTGATTTTATCTCTTACTATTACAAAGTGAAAAGAAGAAGAATCTCTCCATTTTTATTAGGCACCTTTGACAACCGATACACTGCCAAAAAGAAAGAACCTAGCTTTCTACATCCCTTCCGGCAAAGAGACCATTTGGACTCACCATTTGTGAGTCCACACAAAATTGTGTCATGTATATAAATAAGTAGATCCCTAAAGCTCTTTCTGGAAAGATACAGAAGAAACTTAATACCTTAGAGGAGCAAGATGAAAGATCAGAATGGGTGTGCAGGGAGATGACCTATTATTTTAAGCCTCCATGCATAGGCTGGGATTTCAAAAATTTTAAGTGAAGAGTATGAATGGAAAAGGCAAGTCAACACAATGTCACTGTAAAGAGAACAGCCGCAATGCTTGACCTTGGCATCTTCTTTTATTTCTGTTTCCTCCTCATGGGTGGCTTCTGTCATTTCTTTCAAGTCAGGATCCTTAATCCCGTGCATGAGCTGGATATGTTTCTCCAGCATCAACCGTTTCGTAAAGGTGCGCCTGGAGTCTGGGCAGTGCCTGTGGAGCAAAGACAAGGACGTCACCTGCCTGCACGAAAGGAACCCACGCTGGAGAGTGCGCTCGCCGAGGAGAGGCCTCCGCTAGCCAGCGGGACGCTCCGTGGGGTCAACATGATCCAAGTGAATACCAACAGTCCAAAATGAAACAGCGGTTTCACTGTGAATTGGTTTCCAATTTGTGAGAAAAATTTTTGCAGTTTTTGTAACAGGTTTTCTGTCACTTTTTGTGTCCTTAGGGGACCAGCCTAATTGGGTTCAGATGAAGTATGTCATGTCTAGGTTTGGTGGAGGCAGTACTTAATTTGTGATTCTAGAGGGCTTTAATTTTGAAATAGAGAATATCAGATTTCGAAAGTTTTCTTTACAATGACTCAGTGTTCTCTCAGGATTTATGTCGTAAGAGATACTTTAATATGGAAAAGTCCCTCGCTGATTCCTTCATGTGGATGTTGATTATGTCCACGCTGCCGTAACAACGAGAAGACAGGGCATCTGACCCTGCCAGTTCCTTCCCGAGGCACAGACATGTGCCCAAGCTCATGGGTTCATCCAGCAGATTAAAAGGCAGGAAACTCAACTGATGCCCCAAATAAGTCAATCTTCTAAGTTTTTACTTTACCTTGTGTGGGAAAGAAAACCCCAAACCTATAGATTACAACCACTTTTTCTTTTAGAAGATACGAGTTCATCACTTTCTTAATGAAATGGACAAAAGGAAACAAAGTTAAAGGCCATGGTGACTACGGACGCTGTAAGGCACACACGAAGAAAACCGCTGCAGTGATCGGGCGTGCACAGCACCTCAGGGTCCTTTAAGCAGAATCAAGAGGCTTTTGGACGTTCTGTAATGACTAGCCCCACACCCTGATGATTAGGTGTTCGAGACCCGCTACCGGGTCAGCCTCGGGAGCCAGCACCAATACCACAGAATAAAGGAAGTCCGCTGGACAATCCGAGCATCTCACGGCCTCACAGTGACTCCCGAGAGAAAGACACAAGCCTATCCGAGGAAGGACAAAGCCACGCCAGATTCCCTTCCACCTTCCTCTCGGCCAGGGCTTCTTTCTAAATTCTCTGATCCTCTCAACGCAGTCTCCACACACAGGTCTTAGTCACAGGATGTTCTCACCTCACCAAAATCACTCCCAGCTTCAATTTCACCGAAGGAGAGTCGGTGTCCCAGTTTCCCTACCCGAAACACCTCCACTGGCTAACAGAGGACAGCGAAGCCCCGCCACACTTACAGCCAACCTGCCCGAGCGTCCCGAGCCACACGATATGCTGTGTCCTGCTCTGATCACGCCACAGGCTACACGTGGCTACACGGCGTCCGTGTGCATCAGGCTCTCTTTTGCCAGAAGTCATACCAATTCGGCAGAGGCAGGCTCTGGCTGAGTGGGTGATGAACTGTTCCTCTAAGGATACAACAGGTTCCGATTCTCACATACAAGGAAGGAGCTTGTGGCTGCCCAAAGTGGCTCGACCATCCACTCCATGTCCTGGCCCACTCAATTCCTTGACTTTGGTCTCTTAGCCAAAAGCGTGTGCTGAGAAAAGGCTGCCCTACCTAAGGGAAGGAGGCCAGCCTTGGACTGACTCTGTGGCCAGGCGCTAGCAGGGTCTGTCTGTACCAACCAAAGAGACAACCAACCTGCTGATGATTGCTGGCGGTTCCCTGGGCCTGTTGCAACCAAAAAGCATCTCATTCGAATGTGCGCCTACAAATCAATCACATCTCCAAAATGCTCAGGTGTAGAAAATACACAGCTCCGAACAACAGGTAAGAACCCAGGAACGTACACACGGTAGGCAAGCGGCTACTTCTGTTTATCTTACTACTTTTAAGTGTCACAACCCAGGCAAGAAACTGTATGTCAAAACAAGAGACTATAGCTAAAAACGGAAATCTATAAACTACAGCAGAGAAATGGAAAGTTAATGCCAAAATATGGAAAACCTAACAGTTCCCACTTTATGCCTTTTCCCACACTAGAAATCATGACTTACGAGCAGGTGTAAACTTTCCTGATGCCTTTGTGCTTGATGCGATTGTGGCGGCACAGGCTATGCGAGGAGCTGAAAGACTTGTCACACTGGCGGCAAGGGTGTTTTTTCATTTGCTTTATTAGGAGAAAAGAGAGAGAGAGAGTCACTTAAGAGAACAAAACCAGAATGGCCTTAAAAATTACGAATGCTTTCATAATACTTCGAGTTATAATAAGCAATACTGTTTCAGCAGTACAATGAAAACACTAAGAGATTCTTCTTAAAATGTAATAAAGAGCAAGGGCAAGGCTGGGGTAAGCACGAAGGGGCTCATTAATTTCTACAGAATGGGTGAAACGTTTTCATAAGAGTAAAATA
Source organism: Spilogale gracilis (assembly GCA_004023965.1). Taxonomy (NCBI): domain Eukaryota; kingdom Metazoa; phylum Chordata; class Mammalia; order Carnivora; family Mephitidae; genus Spilogale; species Spilogale gracilis. The sequence goes on from PITA01005270.1 coordinate 83,602, forward strand.
TTACATTTTTTCTCAAAACTCTTATGGTATTGATTCAGCAGAAACCCTGGATATTTGAAAACATTAAATTTTCTTTGCAAAAGAGATATGTTATTTTTACCATTGCATATAGCAGACACTATGAAAACAGAACACTTCAATAAACACCAGATAAAACCATTACTTAATTTGCTATAGATCTGGAAAGAACATTAACTTATCCAGTGTGCCATTTTCAATTAAATCTCTAGCTGGGTTTAAACATTTTGACTCTCCCCACCCCACCCCGCTGATTAATTACTCCTAATTACTCCTACCATAGGAGTTTTCCAAAAGGCCTCTCGAGTATACACCATTTAGTTATTCCAAAAACACAAGAATGTGAAGCCACTTTATGGAGGATGCAGCATGTGTGTGCATGTGTGTGAGCCCACGTGCTTGTGCGTGGGGGGCCGGGGGACAGTGAGAGGGCAAGAGACAGCTCTCAAGAGACACAAAAGTCAAAGTTAAAAGCTACTTTGGGGGCGCCTGGATGGCTCAGAGGGTTAAGCCTCTGCCTTCGGCTCAAGTCATGATCTCAAGGTCCTGGGATCAAATTCCACATTGGACTCTCTGCTTGGCGGGGAGTCTGCTTCTCCCTCTCTCTTTTCCTGCCTCTCTGCCTATTTGTGATCTGTCAAACAAGCAAATAACATCTTAAAAAAAAAAAAAAAAAAAAAAAAAAGGCTACCTTGGCCATGACCTACTTGTGTTAATTCTACAGATTCTCATGTGGAACCTCTGAAGCAAAATTAGGCGGCTTAACCTTAAAACACATTCCTTGGGGGAAAAAAATTAAAAAAAACAATAAAAAAAAACCAAACATACACATTCTTTGGGTACAACACACACTTCAGTCTGGAATCAAACAATGTCATTTCACAAGGAAATTAACACAAGAAATAACTGTTAGCCTCGTGAATGCAGCATTTGGCTAAACCCTCCTTAAAAATAAGGCCGAAGTAAAAACAGGGTCTCATGTGAAATAACAATACTATTTTTGGCAATAAGAAGAGATAAGCAAGTGATTGTGAGTTAAGTGATTAAGGAAATAATTTTTTTTAAGACTTTATTTATTTATTTGACAAAGAGAAAGATCACAAGTAGGCAGAGAGGTAGAGAAAGAGGGGGTTAGCAGGCTCCCCACTGGGCAGATAGCCCGACAAGGGACTCGATCCCAGGACCCTGAGATCATGACCTGAGCCGAAGGCAGAGGGTTAGCCCTCTGAGCCACCCAGGCGCCCGAGAAATGGTAAGTATTTTTAAACAATGTTTTTATACTAATCACCTGACAACCATGCCCTGACTCAAACTGGTAGGCAAATCTATTTAAATGGTTAAGTTTGGCTCTGGGGACTCAGAAATAGGCTGGTGCCTCATCTCTAACTCGAACCATGTGATCCTGGGAAACTTTCTCCATAAACATCCACTCCCCAAACTGCGAGCTGGGGATCACGACAGTGCCTTCCTCAGAGGGTGCTGGGGGGAGGGGGTATGGGTGGAGAAAGAGCACAGTCCTTGGGACACAGAGAAATCCTAAACAAATATTCTTTTATGAATAATAATAAAGTTACATATCAAGCTTCATTTTAAGAGTGGAAACTACCGTCTTTTAAATAAAAGACATTAGTGTGTAAGTGTTCAAAACCAGAGGCGAAGGAGGACATTTCTTCTCCATGCTAAAGATAGAAATCATACCACTGCTTTTATCGTTTTCCTAAGCATCTGATCTGCGTTACTAGGACAATAATCTCTCAGGAGCAGGGACAAAGCAAAAAACCAACTAATGCCTCTGAGCCATGCAGTTTCTTTTCCCAAAGGTATTCCTTCATAAAAATCTTGATCACATAACACAGACAATCCCTAGTCTCTTGGATTAGCATTTATGTAGTCAGAGAAGAGCTCTTTCTTCAGAATAAAGTTTTTTTTTTTAAATAAGACTTTATTTATTTATTTGACAGAGATCACAAATAGGCAGAGAGGAAGGCAGAGAGAGGGAAGCAGGCTCCCTGCTGAGCAGAGAGCCCTATGTGGGACTCGATCCCAGGACCCTGAGATCACGACCTGAGCCGAAGGCAGAGGCTTAACCCTCTGAGCCACCCAGGCGCCCCCTAAAGTTTTGTGTTTGTTTTTTTTTTTAAAGATTTTATTTATTTATTTGACAGAGAGAAACACATTTAGAGAGGGAACCAAGCAGGGGGAGTGAGAGAGGGGAGAAGCAGGTTTCCCGCTGAGCAGGGAGCCCAATGGGGGCTTGATCCCGGGACTCTGGGACTATGACCTGAGCCAAAGGCCTATGCCCAACAACTGAGTCACCCAGCCCCTTCAGAAGAAAGTTTTAAGAAGAGTCAGTTATGAATAGTTCTGTGTTTCAAAAAAAGGTATTGAAATATCTATTAATATCTAATTCCTGCAGAATGTTGTATCTATAAATGGACAACATTAAGATCCTAGACGAGTCAAAACACACATTTTTCTAAAAGCAAGACAGTAGCAAATAATCATAAAACAAGCAGAGAACTGCCATAGGTTTCTAACTCCATCCAACAGGGCAAGAGGCCTCAGAGGAATGCAAACTGATTTTCCATTAAGATGAAGGGTTTGAAATTCCATTTCTTGTTATGGTGTTATTATACTAATAGCAAATCAAAATTTTCATAGAGAAGTATCAGTAAAGAACAAATTATAGCTGAGTCCGTAATCATTATTTTCAAAGAGCTGACAATGTGCGAGATACTCTTCCCCAACGTGTTTATGAAAAAAAATGCAGAAATGAGCCATGCAATCCTTAAACAATGGAGCAGGGTTTCACAATCAGTGTTGACAAGAAAATCACAGGTTTAAACACCAGTCTCCACATCAGGCCTGCCATGTTTCCATTACCTAAGGAAAAAAATGACTTCCTTCTTTATTAAATTTTAAATACTAACTTATTCAAAGGTGCTTTATCTAATTTATTTTCCTAACTCCTACCTCTTCAGTATTATAATACTTCCTCCTGCCACTTTCTGACACAGAAAGCAAATTTTTATCAACCAAACAGAAATAGGGAAAAAACAACGGTACTAAAAACGCATGGTCTACTGTCATTTGGTTTTCAAGACTGTTAAGGTCAGTTAGTTCCTCCTAGCTCCCAGCAGTGCAAGCTGATGTTGAGGGAATTAGGACCTTGAGTGGAATTCCATAGTTAGGTTTTCCTATTAATTATGAATCGTTTTGGTTTTTTTAATAGAACTCTTTCAAGAAGTAGTGAAAGGACAGCTGGGAGGGTCCGAAAATTTTTGAAGACTTTAAATACCAAATAAAACAAACACTTGGGTACCTTTCCTAAACTTTCTCCCTAATCTCTGATTTTTGTCTTTCACCTTTCACATTCTTTAGGAAAGGAAGCATCTGCTGCCCTTAGCAAATGCCTCTGCACTCAGTGCCCTAGGCTTGGGCTCAAGTTCTGAGCTCTGGGATTTGCAACGCTTTTGAAGACCATTCTTTCTGGATGGCACTTTGTGCAATGCGTTTGGATTACCACAGGCCCCCATGACCAGATGCTTCCCAGTTGGGTAACTAGTCCCTTCTTGTGTCTTGGTTTTTGTGTTTTTGTTTTTTTTTTTAAAGAATTTATTTATTTGACAGAGAGAAACACGGCCAGAGAGGGAACACAAGCAGGGGCAGTGAGAGAGGGAGAAGCTGGCTTCCTGCCGAGCAGGAAGCCCGATGTGGGCCTCGATCCCAGATCTCCAGGATCATGACCTGAGCCGAAGGCAGTTGCTTAACCAACTTTGCCACCCAGGCGCCCCACTTGTGTCTTGGTTTGAAGTACCCTTTCTGTTTCAGGTGACTCTGAAGAAGCAGAGGGAGATATCCCTCTGGCCAGACATGCACTTGGTCTTTTCCTGCGATTCCTGCCTCCATGAGGTTATCTGCCTCTCACCCACACACAAAGAGCTTCCTCAATTACCACCAGACATCCAGAACAAGCCCCCTCCCCAACCCGGATTCAAGATGAACTGGAGCAGATTCCCAAGCCATGCTTACACATCCTTCAGCTCTATCATAAACACTTCCTATGAAAAAGGAAAACCTTAAGCACTTGTATAAACTTTGACCTATCACAGCAATCCCACAGTAATCCCACAGGACAGAACTCCTAAAACTGTGGACCTTTTCCTCTTGGAAATCTAGCCTACAGATACACCACCCACACACGGGATGGTAGTTTCTGCATAAGACGATACACATATATCACAGGTCATAAATCACTGCACTACACAAAACCACTCAATAAAAACCACAGGGCTTCCGGCAAAAATGAAGAAAAGGGCAAAACCCTCAAACCCTGTCAGTGACACACTTAATAAAAAGGGCAGAGTGTGGAGTGACGCAGGACGCCTGCGGAAGTGCGCGTGGGAGGGTTGTGGCTTGCTGGGATTTTGTTAAGTGGAGGAAGAGGGTCACCCAAGACCAGAGGGTCAGAGGGGAGGTGTATCACTGGGTGTGCACCAGTGTGACTTAACAGGGAGATGGAGTCGCTGAAGCAGTCCGAGGTGAGGGCATCCATGTGTCTCGTGTATTCCTACATGACCATATTCCACGATTCTCTGTGCCACCTAGAGTTTCTCAGGGATGAAATCACACTTGTACGAACTCAGAATTCATGTTCGGCTTCAACTATTCACCGAGAGATCAAACGCATGAGAACAAATTTGTTTTCAACAGAAGTGTTGGAGCAGAACCGATGGTATATGTAAGGTTCTTTGGGGCAGCACTGTATATGATGAGAAGAGATGGGAAAAACCTGGCTCTACCAGGGAGAACTGAGTAAATAAATGATATGCACCCCTCCGGTGACATTCTTGCCATAAAGCTGTGGGGAAGAATGGCAGAGCTTGCTGCACCATGAAAAGAACTAGAACATATTATAGGGAGAAGGAGCTATTACAGAAAATCAGATTCAGGAGCTGTGTCTGCATGGGAAAGAAGTAAAAAAAAAACAACATATATGAATCTCCGATGATACCTGCATAGAGACACTTTAAGAAACATAAGACACTTAGTGCTGGTAGGAATGGCAAGGATAGGAATGAGGCTTTTTGCCTTGTTCCCTCATATTGTTTAGATTGTGAAAAAATGTGAATATAGCCCGTATCAAAAAAATTTTCTTCTGTTGCCTGAGAAAGAAAATTTTCAGTCAGGTGTAGAGGTGTGACTTACACAATGTAAAATTCACTCTTTTTCACATACGGCTCTATGAATTTCGACAAATAGATGCAGTGGAGACACAGAGCAGTTCCGTCGGCCCTAAAATTCCCACATGCCCTTTGCAGCTCCTCCATCCAGCTCTGGTAACCAGTGATCCGTCTTCTTTCCTATCCTCTTGTTTTGTCTCCTCCATTCATCACACAAATGGAACCATCTGTAACCAAATATATTCCAGCACGTAGTTCTCGGAGTCCGGCTTCTTTCAGGGGCAGAACACACATGCAACTCATCCGGGCCGCCGACTGCGTGGGCAGCCTGTCCCTTCCCGCCGCCAAGCAGCAGCCTGTGCGGCCGACCCACTCTGCTCCGTTAATCCGCTGCCCCGGTGAAGGACATCTAGGTTGTTCCAGCTTTGGGGACTTATGAATTAAAGCCCCTGGAAACAGGCATGTACAGGTTTTGGTGTGAACACATGCCCTTATTTCTCCCCAGGAATAAAATGGCTGAGTCCCAGGGTAAAATAAACAACCTATCCACCTGTTTCCCAGAACGGCCGTACCTGGCACTTCCGCCTGCTGCTCTGCCGCCTTCCGGCAGCTGGTAACACCCCTCTGGCACCTGGTTACGCCCCACCCCTGTTCCGGTCCTCCGGGGCGGCCAGGAGTATCTCGCTGTGATCTCAACTTGCACTTCGCTGAGGATTATGGTGTGATGGTAAAAGATTCTCGGTTGACAAAACACCTACTTATACAGTGCACCTCTTCCTAAAAGAAAAACCTGGAACTCTATATGAGTTTCTGGTTTTAATTTCTATTTGAGGAGGCATTTCAGTGCCCTGTAAGTGCCTGGAAAACAGAAGCTGTAAATCCCTCATCTCTATACAGCCCTGGCATTTGGCACACACAAAATACTCCGTGAATGTTTATGGTGAATCAGTCAAGGAAAGAATAACTGAAAACACAATTATCTACTCGAAAAATATGAGCACGTTCTACAAAGAAATCTGGAGGAGCTCATTTCAGACCCTGTGCTGGACACAGAGCCGGCACGGCCTGTTTCTGGAAGCCAGGGCACACATGCCCAAGTCTGAGGACTGGTAAGAGCCTGTGGAAAAACTAAGCTATTGAAGACAGAGGCGGCAGGAGTCTGAGAGAGGGGAGCATTCAGACAGGAAAGGGGCCTTCAGACCGAAGGAAGGACAAGTCTTCCTGTGGGACTGGAAAGAAGGCGCCACGGTGTACTGCTTACTAAGGTGCTTGTGTGGGGGGTGACGAAGGGGCTGGGACACGGAAGGAACGCCTACTCAGTAGCTTCCATTTCATTTTTCCTTTTTTAAAGATTTTATTTACTTACTTATTTCAGAGAGAGCGAGCGCGCACAAGCAGGGGGGAGGGTCTGAAACAGAGGGAGAAGCAGACTCCCCACTGAGCAGGGAGCCCGATGAGAGGCTCCATCCCAGGACCCTGGGATCATGACATGAGCCAAAGGCAGAGGCCTAACCGACTGAGCCACGCAGGCGCCCCTGGCTGCCTTCACTTGCTTTCTCTTATTGTTGCTAGTCATACAAATTACAAACACTTACTGGAAAACAGGTGAGAGAATAGATTGTTTTGAATCCCACCTACTGCCAGAACTGCTGTCAATTTCCAGCTATATATCCTTCCTGTTTCTCTTGTGCATTTTTAAAAATGAGTCTATGTTATACATCTTTGTAACATGATTTTTTTTTTCACACACAGCTACACATATGTTGATGTTTCTGGGTTCTTCTTAACACAACACAGTATTATTCTATTGTAAAATGGGCCACAACTTCTTAAACTATCTCTCATTAATGGTTTAGATTGTTTCAAATCTCCCGTAATTACAAACAAAAATTTCTGCAGTTGACCAATTACTTCTGTGATTGGAATTTCTGAAAGTCTTTCTAGTTGAGAAACTGTGAAAAATGTTAAGGCTCTTCAACACTTTTTGCCAAAGTGTCCTCAAAAAGGATCCCCCTATTAAAAGTTAGGGCTCATTTGCCAAGTCTTAGAGATCACCATTCAACTCTACCAAAATGGGAGATAAAGGACTGTACTGAACTTCATTTTGGTTTTCCTCAAGACCCAGGGATGCTGGACATCTATCTCTACATCCCTGAGCCCTTACATTTCCCTAGTGAACTGCCCAATCATATCCTTTCCGCAGTTTTCTACAGAGTAAAGGCAGAAAAGAATGGCAGGTGAAGAGGTCAGAGCAAGACCACAGGCCTTGTGGATCACAGTGGGGACTCTTGTGCCCTCCCTGATGCATGATTGGAAGACACCAGTAGGTCATCTATGACAGTGATAGGAAGACACCAAGAGGTTTGAACAGAGGACTAATACGATCAACATATTTTATGTGGGTCACTCTGGCTGCCAAGTCTGGAAGCAAAGAACCAGTGTGGAGGCTGTCTGTAACAATCCAGAGGACATGGGGCACCTCGGTGGCTCAGTTGTTAAGTGGCTGCCTTAAGTTCAGGTCATGATCCCAGGGTCCTGGGATCAAGCCCCACATTGGGCTCCCTGCTCAGCAGAAAGCCTGTTTCTCCCTCTTGCACTCCCCCCGCCCACTTATGTTTCCTCTCTCGCTATATCTCTCCCTGTCAAATAAATAAAATCTTTAAGAAATAAAAATTAGGGGCGCCTGGGTGGCTCAGTTGGTTAAGTGACTGCCTTCAGCTCAGGTCATGATCCCGGAGGCCCGGGATCGAGCCCCACATTGGGCTTCCTGCTCAGCGGGAAGCCTGCTTCTCCCTCTCTCATTCCCCCTGCTTGCGTTCCCTCTCTCGCTCTGTTTCTCTGTCAAATAAATAAATAAAATCTTAAAAAAAAAATAAATAAAAATTAAAAAATAAAAAATAAATAAAATTTAAAAAAAACACAACAATCCAGGGGACAGAAGAAGTGCTGTGGGTTTGGAAAGTAAAGGTGATGACAAATGAGTGGATTTGGTGTATATCTCAAAGGTAGATCTGCGGAAGGGCTGAATGTGGGTGACAAAGGAGAAAGAAAGGGGGTCAAGTATCCCTCCAAAGTCCTTGGCTGGGCACTGGGTGGAACGGTTACCAGTTACAGACCAGGAAAGTAGGAGAGAAGCAGGTTTAGGGAAGGACAGGAATCAAGAATTATATTTTGGATACAATAAATTTAAGAAGCCCATTGGAGATCTAAGTAGAGATCCTAACTAAGTGGTTAGATTCAAGTCTGCAACTCGGGAGCAGTCCACGTCATAGATAGAACTCTGTGAACTGGCTGATTATGGATGGCATGTAAAGTCGTGGGCCTGGATGAGAAGTTTATGAGAAGAAAGGGCACATCAACATTTACAGGCTGGAAAGAGGAGAAAGACCAAGAAAAGCTATTGGTAAGGGAGGATGAGAACCAAGAGGCCTAGCAAAGAAAGCATTTCAAGAAAGACCTAGCAGCGGCACCTGGGTGGTTCAGTCATTAAGTGTCTGGTTTTAGCTCCAGTCATGGGATCGAATCCCCCATCGGGCTCCCTGATCGACAGGAAGCCCACTTCTCCCTCTCCCACTCCCCCGGCCTATGTTCTTTGTCTCTCTGTGTCTAATAAATAAAAATCTTAAAAAAAAAAAAAAAAAAAAAAAAAAAAAAAAAAAAAAAAAAAAAAAAGGAGGGCGCCTGGGTGGCTCAGAGGGTTAAGCCTCTACCTTTCAGCTCAGGTCAAGGTCTCAGGGTCCTTGGATCAAGTCCCACATCGGGCTCTCTGCTCAGCGGGGAGCTTGCTTCCCCCTCTT
>PITA01005270.1:92699-112820 GCA_004023965.1 Spilogale gracilis
GACAGCACTGAGAAAACCGAGACCTCTGGGCACAAGTCCCTCGACCTGCAGAACTCAACAAGCAGTTTCTGGGGAGTAACAGGGACACCTCAGCAGGAGGGGGGCGTGGGGAGCACAGGGATACAAAGTGATCTCAGGGACCTCCGCTGTAAAGGGAAGCAGAGGTGAAAGGAAGGAGGCAAATGGGTTTTAGGAAGACTCCTCAGTCAGGGTAAGAGGCACCATGGCGAACGTTAGGCTTTTGAGAATAATCTGGGAAAAACTGAAGATGCAAGGAGAGTGGACTCATGTGGTTGTGAGGTCCTCTGGTGGCCCTCACAAGCAGAGGAGTGCGCCCTGCGGGGGCAGAGTCACCCTTCCAATAGGAGAGGGCAGCGTATGTGCGTGCGGGCCTGAAGGGGTTTTCATCCCCTAACTCTTCTTAGGTGAGACCAAATTCTAACTTCTTGGCTTTCTTTCTTCATTTATTTTAAATTTTTATTTTTAAAATATTTTATTTATTTGACAGAGGCAGACACAGTGAGAGGGAACCCAAGCAGGTGAGTGGAAGAGGGAGAAGCAGGCTTCCCACCGAGCAGGGAACCCAATGTGGGGCTCGATCCCAGGGACCCTGAGATCAGGACCCGAGCTGAAGGCAGACACATAACCAACTGAGCCACCAAGGCACCCCACTTCTTCGCTTTCAAGACTGTCCACAATCTAATTCTTAGCCCACCATTCTTGACTACATCTCCTAGAACTTCATAAACATTGCATTCAAAGCCACTCAAATTCACATCTTCCTTGCCCTTCAAAGCCAGCCTTCCCTCTCCTTGAGGCCCATTTGAACCCTTTGGCCCCTTTGGGCCCACACCCCACACAGCTAACCGAGCACCCCACTGCAAACACATTTCAATATTCCACTTTCTTACAGAAAACCCATCTCCTGTTCTCTGTACCTTCAGGGACTAAGAATCTTTGGATTGGCCTACCTCCCCAATCCCAACCTCCCACCACACCCTTCTAGAACATCACACTCCAGAAGACTTGTAGTCACTTAGGATGTCATGCTGGTCTGTACCACTCCCATCCTCTGCTCGTACACTGGATGAATTCCTTCCATGCATCCTCCAACCACCTACTTCGGTGAAGCCTTCCTTAGCATCTCCCAGACCCCGCCAATTCCCCAAGAAACAGTGATGCTCAAATCCCTGCTTCCTTGTGCCTCAGAGGCGACTCTAATCCTTCTTTTTCACATATCACATGTTTTAATTTTCCTCTGTCTTCCTCCGACCTCTTTTAAGCCTGTGCTGCATTTTATCACTCGCTCTACTCACAGAGCCTCAGGAATCCTGAGCTGAAATGTGAACTGGAAGCACCTTTCCCTTAGTTTTAATTACATACGGCCTTGTGATTTCTCTAAGACCCACACTAGTTGCAGCTTTTAAAATATTTATGCTTTCTTTTTATACCCAATTGCAAGCATCTGCAGGGCAAGAATTATATCATCTGTTCTTCGCCATAACAAATGCTGTGCAACTTAGGAAATGTTTATAGAATTAAAAAAGGTACACACAGAAGAACAAACATGATGAAAAGTTAAACATTCCCAAAGTACAAATGAATGGCCTGTTCTAAATAGTTTCGGAATATTGCATCAATCCTGTAATATGCAAGTGCTCAGACAGAACAAAGACTGAAAAAGAGAAATAAACAGTACAGACTGATAACCTGAACATCTACAGTCTATGTCTCCTATAAAATAAATTAGCTTTTCCATAGAATAGAAATGTACTAAGCTTATATGTGAATTTTTTTAGAAAGATTTTATTTATTTATTTGATAGAAACACAGCAAGAGAGGGAACACAAGCAGGGGGCGGGGGTGAGAGAGGGAGAAACAGGCTTCCCGCCGAGCAGGGAGCCTGATGTGGGGCTTGATCCTAGGACTCCGGGATCATGACCTGAGCTGAAAGCAGACGCTTAACAACTGAGCCACCCAGGCGCCCCTAAATGTGAATTATAACCGAAGAAAGTTGCTTTTAAAAATTTCCTTTTAAAAAAGGAAATTCGGGGCGCCTGGGTGGCTCAGTTGGTTGAGTGACTGCCTTCAGCTCAGGTCATGATCCCGGAGACCTGGGATCAAGTCCCACATCGGGCTCCCTGTTCGGCGGGAAGCCTGCTTCTCCCTCTCTCATTCCCCCTGCTTGTGTTCCCTCTCTGGCTGTGTTTCTATCTGTCAAATAAATAAATAAAATCTTTAAAAAAAAAAAAAAAAGGAAATTCACTGAAGAAATGTAACATCCTTAGCATATGTATTATATGAATAAAGGTATAATTATCACTGAGAGATCCTGAAACTTTCACCAGGATATATATTTTAAAAAAATAACATTTCATAGGGATTTCACAGTCTTCATCTACTCATTTTAGGTGCATATATCAGCAGATATGCCCACAAAACCGGGCACTTCCCTTTCGTCTGCAGACGCCACCTACAGTTACAGAAGGTGAGTGAGCTGGAGGAAGCAAATTTGCTTCCCACCCACATTCTCCTACAAAAATGTTCTTCCACACAGGAAGGGAGCCTTCCCCTAAGTGTGGAGTACTGTGGGCTGTAATTTCTAAAGTCCTTACTGAGATTTTGATATCTAGGACACAAGCGAGATCTTCTGGTCTCACTACATCCAAGAACATACAAATAAATGGGAAATGGGTAGTCAGCCGAGTACTGCACAGCAAATTCAGACTACATATGTCTGAGATCATCAAGAAAAACAATCTCTGAGCACTGAACCATCCAAGTTTCTACAAACTGGAACGGAGTGGTTTTGGGGAAATGTTTAAACATAGAGTATAAATTTAGACCAGAGGTTGGCAGACGTTTTCTGCAAAGGGCCAGACAGTAAATATTTTAAGCTTCGCAGGCCATAAAGTCTGTTGCAACCACTCAACTGTGCCCTGCAGTTCACAAGCAGCCACAATGATACATAAATGAATGGGCGTGGCTGTGTTTCAATAAATTATTTACCAAAATGGGTGGCTAGCCGTGAACCATAGTTTGAGAACCCAGATTTAGACCACTGTCTCACACTCTTCTAGAAAATGGAGCCAAGTCTCAGTAAGTCAGAACCCAGTGTATTTAACATAGTAGGTAATCAATCTAGGAAAAAACAAGCTGTAACGCTAAAGAAGGAAGGATCTGCTTTTCTTAGGACATGCTCAGAATACGTCCTGAGTTCCACCAGGATCACAGTACTGTGTCTTTATCACTGAGGTCACGGCTTTGAAACGGTCGGTGTTCCCAGGGACAAGTATGTGCTAGTTGCTAAGCTTGCTTAAAACAACAACAAACAAGGGGCGCCTGGGTAGCTCGTCAGTTAAGGCTGATGTCAGCTCCGGTCACGGTCTTGGGATAGAGCGACTGAGCCCTGCCATCAGGCTCGTGCTGGGCGTGGGGCCTGCTTAAGATTCTCTCTCCCTTTGGCCCTCCCCCAGCTTGCAGAGACTTGTGCACACACTCTCTCAAATAAATAAATAAATCTTTAAAACAACAACAAACAAAACCAGTCTTCTAACTTTCTGGTTCTAAGACCAGCTGGTGTGCTGATAACGGCACACAAGCGAAAAAGGAGGATGCGGAGCTGTGAATGAAGCAGAGTAACGAGAGGCCAAACCCACAGCGGACTGGAAAGAAAGGTGTCCCAGGCAGTCTCTGTGCGCAGAGCCACGTCAGCCGCTGGGGCCCGGGAAAGGACGGTGCCGAGCGAACGACAGAAACTCTAACGAAGCTGCCAGGATCATGACACTGGAACTCCGCAATGCCTGCTGGGGTGTCGTGGGGTCACCAGGGGCACGTGTCAGCCTGGGGCCTCTGCATCTACCTCCAATGACCCGTGGGGACAGGTGGCAGAGCTTTGGGGGTCCTGTGGACACACCCTTAACAGACCCCCGTGCTCCTTCCCTGTGAAGAGACTCACTCACCTCCACCTTCCTACACCCTTTCGTTAAAGGTCCTCCCATGGGCAATCCTGTTATTTCCTATCGTTCTCACCCACAGTGAGCAAAACAGTAGAGACAGATGCTGTGGCCTGTGCGTGGCCACATTTCACTGAGTCCAAGACATTCAGGACTCAAAGACTACGTGAGTAAGAAAAAAGTCTTTGCTGCCAGTTTCTCCTGGGTCTGATCTAGCTTTGCTCTCCTTCTTCTACTTAAAAGGGTCTGCCCCATCTTCTTAGCCTCTTTGTTTCTTCAAGTGCCTGCCTATACACGGCGACACATTATTTCTCTACTGTCTCTGTTCTCAGACAATCCAGTCCTTAAGGAACTCAAGAAAGAATATACAGAAAGTTTTTTCCTTCTAATAACATTTTTAAAAAGATTTTATTTATTTATTTGACAGATACACCATGACAGGGAACACAAGCAGGGGGAGTTCAGAGGGAGAAGCAGGCTTCCCGCAGAGCAGGGAGCCCCATGGGGGGGCTCGATCCCAGGACCTTGGGATCGTGACCTGAGCCGAAGGCAGACGCTTAACTGACTGAGCTACCCAGGCGTCCCCTAAACATTTTTAATACCATATTTTTGCCCTTTTTATTTAAAAAGCAATCTGAGTAGGAAAAAAGTCACTGTGAAAGTTATTTCTCCTATAATCACTATGTTATAAAAGTACAAATATTACCACAGAATAAAAAAACTATAGTGTTTGAAGACCTGAGTCAGCTCCTTCTGCGATTATTTCTACAAACCAGAAGACAAAAGAAACTAGACATTCCTCTTCAAGATAATCACTGGTTTTTATCAGATGATCTGTAAGACATCTATAAATACGTTCAAGAAGTAAACAAGCAAAAAAAAAAAAAAAAAAAAGAAGTAAACAAGCAAGCACAAAGATCAAGCAAGCTACCGTTGAAACCGACCAACTCCACCCCTCTGCCCGTCACACAGTTGTGTGGTTCACCCGTCCTGATGAGGTCCCGCGGCGGGGCCCCATCAACTGCTCAGACTGAAGGTCCGAGACCAGGTGACCCCGCAGCGTCCCAGAGTGAGGACAGATGTCACGCAGCCCCTGAAAAGGCTCTGCTGTGGGTGCCTGCTTGGTGCTGCTTCCAGCCTTGCAATTCCTAGGCTGAGTGGCTCTGAAGAAAAAAGGCCTCTGTGCATACATAGTCCCGCTTTCTTCCCTGACAGCCCTTCCACAGCACGGGCAGTGGCCCCGGGGAGTCATGGGGCTTGCTGAATTACTGAATTATGGAATCAGGCAGAATCTTCCTCCTTGCTCCAGTTCTGCCTGGGCTCTTCTTCTGCCAAACGGGAGTCTGTTCTCGCCCCTAACCTGGAGACCCATACCCTGACCTCAAGGTGGAGGGAAGAACTCCTGCGTCCCAGCCCTGGGCACAGGTTAAAGTCTCAAGATGGCCCCACAATCCTCCTGGATCTGAAGTCTTCCATCTATAGTGTGAACCGAATGGGGATTCGTGAGCTCTTGGTTACCTTCTAGGGCCATTTCACGGTTTCCTTACTAAGTCAATAATGGCTAGAATGGCTTTTCTTTCCTTCACCGCCCCCACTTAACGGTATTCAGAAAATTGTTTTCTGGTTGCTCAGGGCTTGGAGGGAGTATCAACTTAGAGAGAGAGAATCCTATGATAATTTTTTTCTTTTTTTAAGATTTTATTTATTGATTTGACAGTGACAGACACAGCGAGAGAGCGAACACAAGCAAGGGGAGTGGGAGAGGAAGAAGCAGGCTTCCTGCTAAGCAGGGAGGCAGATATGGGGCTCCATCCCAGGACCCTGGGATCATGACCTGAGCCGAAGGCAGATGCTTAATGACTGAGCCACCCAGGCGCCCCTCCTACGCTAAACTCTTAAAATATAAAAATCTGGTCTGCCACCTGGATTTAGGGATGTACTTTCTGAAAGAAATTACCAATCCATGTTGCAATCCTGGACAGGAACATCAAAGTCTCCCCACATAATGCAGCAGATCCGAACACTGTACCAACATTCTAAAGCCTAATGACCATGTTCAGCACTGACTGGACAAAGAAATCCAACCCCAGAGCAGATCTGGGCCTTTCCAGTCAGGGAAGAACCCACTCTCCTCCCCAGCTCCACGGGCACAGGAGGGGACGGAGGAGCTCTGACAGGTAACAAGAGGAGGGGTTGTGGGGGACACCGGTCTGGGGCTGTGGAAGCAGACAGAATGGAAACTGCTCGTCCGCGGCAGTGAGGGAATTAAGCCCCTGGCTGCAGGCGATGTTTTTCCTAAGAAACGTTCTTAAGCCAGCAGGGCCTGGCACCAGGCACCCAGAGCAGACGAGCCGGAATCTCGTCTTCCTCTGGTCTGGCAGCAGCACCAGCCTGGCATCAAGGGAGTTTTTACCTCCTGAGCCTTGAGTGATAAACAGGAAAAGCCCGAGGAGGAAGTGTCCTCCTCAGACTCCAAAATGAGAGCAGGCCTCACAGGCAATGCACCCCAGAAGCCCGAATGTCCGTAAACATCTTAGTCACCGTGATGGTGGGCAGCACCTGGCTCAAACCCGTGACTGCTCGCCCACCTGGCCGGGAGCCAACTTTGCAGAGGAGCACCGTATGAGCCCTACTTCAAGGGCACAGGTGGAACTTGGCCCTCTGTGGCGCCCGTGTTCTAAGTGACTTTCCAGCACCTGTTTATTGAGCCCACACTGTTCCATTCCCTTTGAGCCAATAATCCTGGCCAAAGGCTTGCCTCTGCCAGGTGGCACAGTAAAATTAAAGGTGCAGTCTATGGCTGCAAAATGGAGGGAGTGGCCACACTGAGGGTCCCAAGAGCCTAAATAACCAGCACACCACGGGAGGCCCGCTGTGCCCTTTCATTCATTCCACAATATGGACTGGACACTTCCTTTTACTCCTGCCCTCAAGGAGATCACAATGGGTGGAAAACAGAAAAAAATAAAGACAAGATTCCCTCCTTAGGCCTCCTAACCTCAGCGGTCACAGGTGCGTGGAGGAATACAGAGGGGGCGCAGCAGGTTCGGGGCACTTCTGCTGGCCACGATTAGCTGAATCAGGACCAGTGCTAACCAGGCGACGAGGCAAGAAAGAAACGGTGTATGTGAGGGCCCATGGGCAGCTCTCTATTGCTGGAACCACAACGAAAGGCATGGCAGAGGGGTATGGAGAAGGCGCACGCGAGGAGAAGGGCTTTGGACTTTAAACACACAGGGAGGGTCCAACCACAAAAGACAGACTTGTACTTGGAAGAGATGGTGCCTGCAGCTGGGCGGGGATCTACCCCAGAGCTCTGTTATCTGCCCGTGGGTCTCATCTCCCTGACTCTGATCCTGCCCGGCACCCCCGAACTGGGAAGCCCTGCAGCCCCCGCTCTGCGCCCCCCTCCCCCCAGCGCCTAAACCCCAACAGACTTTCAGAGGCAAGCCCACTGATCTGGTTATAGGGGTTCAGGACATTTACACATCTGCCTACCACTCTGTGTTATTAATTTTATTGTACAGCCCTTATTTGGGGTTTTATACTTAACTTCCAATGGGACGTGGAGTAGCATGCCCTGCCTCACACTGTAATGAGAAAACACACGCACCGTGCCAATAAGAGAAGTTAACCGAGAAGGCCAGGTCCTGTTCTTAGACTGCATAACTAGGCATATACAAGTATGTATTTACAGCCTTCAACCTCGTTTGGCAAAACCTCCAGTGAGTTTATAGAAAAAATGCCTCCTAAAAGGGCTGTGACAGACATCTGACCAGGTATAAACAGTTCACCCTAAAAGCAAATCTTCCTAAGAATCCAAAAAAAAAAAAAAACTCTTCTAGCCATAAACAAGATTTGGGATAATATATTCTTATTTGAGTCACATTTTCTAAATAACTTGTTAATCTTTCTCAAAAACAGTTTATTTTTCTTCATTTTCTGTCCCTCATGGACTAGTCCGTAAATTTCAGACGTGGAAATCAGTCACCCATTGTCATTTCATCTTTGAATTCAGAGTACCCGCTCTCCGAGTTCCTTCTCTGCATCGGACTTTGCCTCCGTGCCAGGAAACAAGGTCCATCTCCAGTGGGTGCGGGGGGGCCCCTGAGCACACCAGTTCGTCTGGCAGCCACCGCACCGGTGTGACCAACACTACCTGTCCCTCCCCCTGCTTCGGGCACACACCTCTTCTCAGTCCCCTACACCTGGGTCTGGTCACACGACTCTTTCTGGCCAATGACACACTCTGTGTCACATCAAGAGAGGGGCCTGGGGGCGCCCGGGTGGCTCAGTTGGTTAAGCGGCATGATTACAGTATCAAAATCAACCCTTCTCAGTACTCTGGGTCAAAACATTTATTTTTCTTTTATTTTATATATATATATATTTTTTAATATTTTATTTATTTATTTAACAGACAGAAGCACAGCTAGAGAGGGAACACAAGCAGGGGGAGTAAGAGAGGGAGAAGAAGGCTTCCCGCTGAGCAGGAGCCCGATGCAAGGCTCAATCCTGGGACTCCGGGATCATGACTTGAGCCCAAGGCAGATGCTTAACCAACTGAGCCACCGAGGCAACCCCTTTGGGTCAGAACATTTACGCAATGACATTTTACTGGGTAATTCAGTGAAATCAAATCTTTCCAGTAATTTCTCACTTGGTGGAAATAAAAGATTATGCTCTCTTGGGACATTAACCAGATACCATTCATAATTTCATATTTATGTCTCACCTTCAATCCAAAAGAACTGGAGGCTACTTCTCACCTCGCAGGAAGTTCCCTCTACGTACCTACAGCACAGAACACTGTGCGGTCACTAAATGTGTTATTACTCCCATTTTAAACATTTTTAAAATTTTTATTTATTTATTTATTTGACAGAGAGAGAGATCACAAATAGGCAGAGAGCCAGTTAGAGAAAGAGGAGGAAGCAAGCTCCCTGCTGAGCAGAGAGCTGGACGTGGGCCTTAATCCTAGGACCCTGAGATCATGACCTGAGCCGAAGGCAGAGGTTTTAACCCACTGAGACACCCAGGCGCCCTACTATTCCCATTTTAAAGAAGAGAAAGTTAACTCTAAAGAGGGCTAAGATGACTTCCAAGTCAGCACTCATTCTTGATCCATTAATTCGAGAATTATTTATTGGCTTACTATGAGCTAGGGATAGAGGCCCACAGATATTTTAGATGGGAACTGAAGAGAGGAAGAAAGCATAAAAGCATCTATTTCAAGATAGAGGTAAGAGGCAGCTTTCACAGAGGGATGAAGAGAGGAAGCACAGGCTGCCAAGGAAACATGTGGGAAGAAGGGACCAAGAAAGGCTTTCCAGATGAGGTGATGTCTAAGCTGAGACCGAAAGGCCCAAGAGTACTTATCCACCAGAACACCACATTCCTTCAAGTAAAGGAGCACCACCCGAGAAGGCCCAGAAACGAATACCCGAATAGCGTTTCAAGCAGGTGGGGCAGGGGCGCCTGGGTGGCTCAGCCGGTTAAGTATCTGCCTTCGGCTCAGGTCATGATCCTGGGAGCCTGGGATTGAGCCCCGCGTCTGCGGGGAGTCTCCTTCGTCCTCTTTCTCCACTCCTCCCCTGGCTCACCCACTCGCATGTGTGCTCTCGCTCTCAAATACATAAATGAAACCTTTTTAAAAAATAAAATGAAGCAGGTGGAGCAGTCTCATTTGTGTGGAGTGCCCCACGTGGGATACGGCTGGCGGAACGGGGACCAGGGGAGAGCTCGGGCCAGCGGGAACGCAACACGGCGCATCTAGAGCTTCATTTCAGAAAAGCCTCTCTGCAGCCGGAATAATGATCAAGCAAAACAGAGCTGCCTGAACAGAGATGGACAGTGGGTGGACTAGAAGGTATGAAATGCATGGAGGAGGGAGCGGCCTGGGGAGAAGGAAGGAAGCATCAGGTCGGCTCAGATACCAAGCTTTTGGCGGCAGAAGCTGGGGGCTGGGGGCAAGCTTGCGTTCCCTGTCAGACAAGAGTGCCTGTGAACTATCCAAGAAGCCAAACAGTTGATAAGTGGTTGGATTTAGGGACTGGAATGGGGGCAAGAAACCACAGCTGGAGACAGAGATTTGGAAGTTATCTGCACATATATACGGGAAGTGAAGCCACAAGAGTGACTGCAATTTCCCACAGAGAGAGAGTAGACTGTTTCCAGGACAGAAAGCTGATGGGCACTCCAGGCAACTGTGAAGAAACCCAGGAGGGAGAGCAGTATTCAACACTTAGGGTAGAAAATGGTTTTAGGAAGACCTGCCAATAATGTGAAATACTGCGGGGGCGGGGGGGGGCAGGGGAGGGTCACGCATCACTCACTGAAAAATGTCCAGTTGCCTTGACAATAAGGGGGTAGGTGTGGTGAGCTGACACCCACAGGTGGCCAAGGAGGGGAGAGGAAACAGGAGTGGAAAAGCGCAGCCATCAAGATGCCTGCTTGGCCCTCAGAAAGAAGTGAGAGAAAAGGGCGGAGGGCAGAGATCTGAAGTGTGCAGGTTAACCGGAGTATTCAAACAGGTGGGAAGAAGAAAAGAACGGGAACACAGAAGAGGAGTCTATAGGTGGGCCGTCTGGGAGCACAGGGTTCCAGTCTCATTCAGAATGGCCGGAACTTGATCACTGGTTTCTGACGCTCAGTCAGCCCTCCGTTCATTTCACTGGTTTATATGAAGACATTTCTTCCCTTCCCTTCCCCACCTCCTTTTAGTTCTCTTTAGAAGCCAAGTGAGCAGCATGAAAACTGCAACCTAATCTGATCTGCCTCCTTCCAAAAGGGCAGCATCTCAACTTCTTCAAAGCTAATCCTAAAATCCTACTAAGCCTAACATTTCCTCGGGATGAATGGCTGCCTCCAATGGAAATACACATGCCGCACACGGGGCACATGCATGCACGGCGGGCTCGGGGGAGGGGGGGTGTTCTGTCCTGGAGCAGATAGTTGGAGTTCAGTGTTGAACTTCATCTCACCAAATCTGTCTTGGAGCTGTCCCTTCATCTTATATTCTAGATTCAAAAATTTCTTGGATGTGCAAGATAAAGGTAGTTTAAAAAAAAGAATTTTGAAATGTTCCAAGGTGGATACAGAAATCTCAAATGTGTAAGTAATAAAGCAGTGGACTACTAGATTGAGGTCAGCTCCTGCTTTAGCATTTATAAAATCCAGTCTGGGCGCTAAGAAAATAAAAAGCCCTTTCCTAGGATCACCACATCAGGCTTGGGAAAGAGAACTACGAGTAGTGTATTCACACCGCAGGTTAACCGAGAACTGCCCCTTCAGAGCCACCCAGTATTTGCAGCGAATATTCTAAGACGCTATGGCTCCCTTGGAGAGCCTAAAGGTGAGATGATTAACATACGCAATGTGCTACTAGAGCTAGTATATATTCTGTAAGTAATTTTTATATGAAGTAATTTTCACATGAAGAGGCAATGACAGACCAATTCAACACATGTCAGCCACATGAGCTGTTCCAATAAAACAGTATCAATGAGATTATAAAGTAATACTTAAAATAACATACTTTTAAAATTTTATTTATGCATCTGAGAGAGACAGAGTGAGTAAGTGCATGCTGCACACCCAGGAGCATGAGCAGGGAGAGTGGCAGACCCAGGGCGGGGGGGCAGCAGACTACTCCTCAATGAGCAGGGAGCTCACAGGGCTGATCCCAGGACCCTGAGACCACGACCTGAGCAGAAGGCAGACACGTAACTGAGTTACCCAGGCACCCCTAACTTAACAGACTTTTCAAGGATCTAGTGTATACTAGTTACAAGCCAATTCCTAGGTACATTTTACACAGGCCCCCAAAGAAAACGATTTGGTTTTACTGCCTTAAGTTAAACCAGTTAAGATCGTTTCTTTAACAATATGCCATACTGGAACCCAATGATGGATCACAGTATCATGAAGAGAAAGAAGCTGGTACGAGGTTCTCGGGCTTCAATACAAAAATAATACAGTGCCTATTTGCATCTAAAAATTCAACCTGGATCGGGCGCCTGGGTGGCTCAGAGGGTTAAGCCTCTGCCTTCCGCTCAGGTCATGATCTTAGGGTCCTGGGATCAAGGCCCACGTCAGGCTCTCTGCTCAGCAGGGAGTCTGCTTCCTCTCTCTCTCTCTCTCTCTCTCTCTTTCTGCCTGCCTCTGCCTACCTGTTATCTCTCTCTCTCTGTCAAATAAATAAATAAATAAATAAATCTTAAAAAAAAAAATTCAACCTGGATCCAATCAAATTTCTAGGAATTATGGGACAAAGAGAAGCAAATTAAACAATGTCAAAAGGAAACAATTACCCACATCCAGAAATGTGTGCAATAATCCACAGGATGCGTAACCCAACTTTTCCAACAAATCCACAGCAAGTTAAAAAATAAAATAGAGGGAGCGCTACTATAGAATAAGAGACTTAGGTTCTATAAAAACCAAATGCAAGGCAGACTCTTTTTGAACCCTAACTGAAACTAACTTTTTTTTTTTTTTTAAAGATTTTATTTATTTATTTGACAGAGAGAGAGATCACAAATAGGTGGAGAGGCAGGCAGAGAACAAGGGGGAAGCCGGCTCCCTGCCGAGCAGAGAGCCTGATGCGGGCCTCGATCCCAGGACCCCAAGATCATGACCTGAGCCGAAGGCAGAGGCCTAACCCTCTGAGCCACCCAGGCGCCCTGAAACTAACATTTTTTTTAAAAGATTTTATTTATTTGACAGAGAGAGAGAGACAGCGAGAGAGGGAACTCAAGCCAGGGGAGGTGGGGGGAGAGTAGAAGTAGGCTTCCCACTGGGCAGGAAGCCCAATGCAGGGCTTGAACCCAGGGCCCTGAGATCATGACCTGAGCCGAAGGTAGACGCTTAACGACTGAGCCACCCAGGGGCCCCGAAGCAAACCAAGTTTAAGACCACTGGAACAATATTACAAAATTGTCTTGCTCGTTTCATGAAGTCTAATAATGGGCATTAAAAAAAAAAAGTCCCTATTAGCTGGAGATGTGTACTTATTATTCAAGAAAGAGAAAGATATATATAAATATTCCAACTCAGATTTTTCAGTGACTGAGTTACAGAGCGTCTCCTGGATAGCTTAAGGAAGGACGCGAAGTGTCCCTTCCCACAACCAAACTCAGGAAAGAATCACATTCAGCCATGCAAATACTCCTAACAGTTTTCTAAACAGCACTTTCTTTTTCTCCTTTCTTCCTTATTTGTTCATTACTGGCAGAGCCAAGTGCCCGAGTGTTGGAGGTCTGCCAGTCCTGTGCTCTTCCTGACACCCATGGGGGGCCTCTTGCTCTTACCTTCCCGTGCTCCTTCCTCACGTGGGAAATGTAAACATCTCTCTGTGTGAACAAGCGGTCACACTCCCAACACGTCCAACCGGGACTGGCCACTTTCTTGGGTTCCATGGATTTTTTCACAGGTGACGGAGATTTCTTTTCCAATTTCTCTTTCCCATTCATAGATCTGGTATCCTCTTTGTTTTGATTTGCTGAATTTTGAGTTGTAGGCTTGATGCTCAAAGGCAAGTTTATACCCAAGTTTGGAGGCCCTTCAATACTTTTCAATGTTCCATGCATAGACTATGTTTCAAAGAGAAAAGAAAGATCTATCACAAATGGTTACCATGTTGAGAAGCACACGTGGACTATTTTTAACACATTAAAGATATTCAAATAGGATTTTATATTCATTCAGAAACATTTCTTAATAGAACAAAAAGAAAACCTAAGCAAAACAGACACTTAAAAATAGAGAGGAATCAACTTTTATGGCTGCTCTCAATTATGCATTTCTAAGTTCCAAATAACTTCTGAAAGCTTATTTGCTTGGGCCATTTTTAGATTCTTTAAAAAATAAAGCCTTCTGCGCTGAGTCCAAATTATTCCTGGCTATCTATCCTCTCCCAGGGAACCAGTGAGTCCTTTCTGCAACACATTCTTTCTGGGGAAGAAGACGTTTACTTCCACATCTACCCAGAGACATGGGACGAGGCAGATGCACAGGCCCAGAAGCCTCTTAGAACTGCTTAGCTCTTCACTATCATTAAAGTAACAGCCACAAGGGCGATCCCACTGAGACTCAAGCACTCCGAACTCTGCTGGGGTAAAGCTGGTGCCGTTTGAGTCTAAAGATCAGCGTGCCTTTGGTTTGTCTTTTGTTTGTGCTCTAGAAACAGAGTCCAAAGGGGGAAAAAAAAAAAAAAGGCAAGTAAGTCTATGCCTCATTGTAGAATTTATCTTGGAACAGGTCTTTGTTTGTTCCCACCCTTCAGGCTCGAGTCCTAAACCTACAGAACCTACAGAAAGGCACACAGGACAGCAGTTTCGTCTAGTGCGCTAGGCCTCCTAGGTCCCTTAGATCTCGGCTCCAAATTCCCTCCTGAGTGCCTGAGTCCGAAGCGGCTTCCTCAGGGTGCTCTCCGTCACACGTTCCCAGGTAAGTTCAGTGCCACGAATTTGCCAACCTCCCCACTGTCTTACCCAGAAGGAAAACGGGGGTTCTGTAATTTTCCCACGAGCAGGGGTGACAAGTCTATCCAGAGGATCCTCAAACTGGTCTCTAAAAAAGGGCCTGGGAGGAAAGTGTCTAATGTTCTTGGGCATGAGAAAAATCTGCAGCGAGGGAGGCGAGGTGAGGCGTGATCTCGGGACAGCCTTAAAGGTAAGCACTGGCTTCTCTACCACCTCACAGGGCAGAGGCTTCTGGGTCTCCAATGGCCTTTTTCAAAACACAGGGCAAGTGGTCACCTCTTTAACCACTGAAAACCCAAAGGAAAAAAAAAAAAACAAATCTTCTAGTAAACTCTTCCTAAGTTTCTAGGCAAATACATTTTTACGAACTACAAAGTTGAGGAGAAGGTCATGTACTCAAGTATTCTGCGAGAAAGCCTTACGGTGCTCTAAGAATTCCAGAAAAGCAGCAAAAAGTTCCTCCTTCACAAGAGGGCAAGGCTAGGTGTGCTGCAATGGGAATTTCTTCTTTACTCATCCCATGTTCACATCATGAAGTACAAACAGTACTGTTTATGAAAAGCAAAGGTCTTTTTTAAAGAAAAGAAATACCACTTAATTCCCTTAGAACTGATTTTTCCCTAGGTCCTATAACAACAAATAGCTTGAACAACTTGCTTTCAGTGTAAATGGCAACACGCATCCAGGAGATCCTACGCAGTGACTGCAGCCGTACTCTGGATGAGGAAATGATACGGACTGATTAAGTCAGGCGAATAAACATCTACCTTTAAATGAGTATGTATAGGGTGGGGGGAGGAACACTGCTCCTATCCTGCTTTCTCTTAATTTCCTCCTCACGAAAAAGTGAACAGCACAGGTATCAAGGGATATAAACAAACTCACAAGCACTGGTACAGATCTTAAAAGTAAAAACAAAAGTGAGTGCCCTGAAAACTTATATTCTTACCCATCCCCAAAGACATAAAGGCAGGATATTTTAAATAGATAGGACAAACTTGAAATGAGAACACAAGGGAGTATTCCCACTGTTTTTCATATCATGTAGTCTTGTAAAGGTTCAGATGAATAAAAACAATTCTTTCGCCCATGTGGCAACCCGATTTTGCCCCTCCTCTTCAGGTTCTATTCTTGGAACCTTGCATTCCTCCAAATTCACTATTAACACAAGGAAGATCCTAACCACAAGGTCGATGACCCCACTTCCAGAGGTAAACATGAGTTCCAGAAAGCAAATACCTTAAAAGCCTCTTAAGAAGTAACTTTTCTTTCCTCCCCCCTCCCCCGCTATAAAAAGTATGTTAAAATATTTGTGTCTAATCCCAATGTCACTATGTTTTTATGAGCCGTTTTTAGGCTCATAAAAAATTTTTGTGTGTTTTTTTCCCTGATCATTCATTAAATATTTGTTGTCAAGATAGTTTTGTCATTTTAGTGAAAACCTTTCAAATATCTTAAGAGGATTTTACTGTACTAAGTGATAATGATGAAATGTATCTCCCATGCGTTGATTCACCAGAGTAATGCCACAGAGCCACTACCTTAGCCCGGCCGCCAATGAGCAGACCCTCCAATGAGCAGATGTTAGGTTCTTTGCAATAGGCAGTTATGCTGTGTGAGCTCACGTATGCTCAACGCAGGACATTTCAAGGATTAGCAGTCCAATCATTTGACTAAGATGAAACGAGACTAACTCGGAGACCTGATTTGCTCACATTTCTTGTATGCCATATTAAAAAAGAGAAGAACTAAGAGGAAGAGAGATGGAGTCCATGGTACTGGGATGCTGTTAAAGTCAAGTCACTTTGAGCTCCGAGAGCTGACGGAGATTATGTCCTCATCACACGGGAATGAAACTGCTTAACCTTTCACAGTGGGCAGTTAGGAGGCTAGGACTAAGTACTGCCCTTCATGAGCTTCAAAGGCTGTAAAGAGGTTTAGGTGCCCCTTTTAGGGTGTGGGGGTGGAGGTTATCCCAACAGGACATTTATTCATTTCATTAACTGGACACTTGTCAGGGCCACTCTGCTGTAGCCTACACATTCTACCACCAATTTACATGCAACCTTGATAGAAAAAAAAGACTAAAAAAAAAAAAAAAATCCAGGAGCATCAATTATAAATGTAAATTTAACCACTCACATAATTTCAAGGGAAAACCTTCCTTTTTCTAAATACATCGGTATTTACAACGAATTAACGCAATTCGTCAGAGTCCCTGTCTGCTTCTAAATCCTATACAACATGGACTTCTCAGATAAAAGTATATTTCACAGTCATCATTTTCACGTGTACGGGAAAAAAAGAACCCTAATACTTATTTTTCTCTGAGAATCAGGGCCACATTTATTACTCTGCTTTGACCTTTCATGGAACGCAGAAGGAAGCTGGGGAACAAAAAGTCAAGTGCACGACGGCGGCATTCCGTCAGCATTCCGTCAGCTCCGTATCAACAGCCAGCATCCATCCATCCCTTCCCTCTACAGCACGCAGAGAGCTCAGCCTTGACTTATGCTCAATGAATGGGTCTGCAATTTACTTAAAGGACACAAGAGATGCGCACACACCTTGATATGGTCCATCATGAGTTGTTTCTGTGCATATAAAAGAGAACAGTCTGGACACTTGAAAACAGACACCTTCTGGTTTTCGATGTGTTGGTCAAAGTGGCGATACAGCAGGCTTTGCAGGGTAAAAACAGTGTCGCACATGGAACACTTATATATTATTCTAAAACAGAAGAAGTGCGTGGAAACGTCAGTCAGCCCTCGTCTCAGAAGCCAAAGGAACTGCTACTTTACATCTCATCTCAAGAATTCAGGTGGCAGGAGCAGGGAGAACACATAAACACGATAAAAACAACAAAACAGTTTAGCTTTGAAACAAACTTCTGGAGGAAACGGGCATCACTCAAGTGCAGATCGGTCTGAACATTCTGAGTAAAGATGCATCCAACCACATTTGCATAGAAGTCTAAATGAATGACCATTTTACTACTTACAGATCTACAGTGGATACTTGTTTGTACAAGACCATCACCTGTTAGTTACCTTAACATACAGCAAAAGCACTCTTGGTTTTCTGGGGTTTTTCTTTTTTTTTTTCTTAGTATTCTTTAAGAGAAGACAAGGAACGCAGCTGGGTGGTGGTCCCCTAACTTGAAAAAGCATTTGTTTATGAAGGAGGCTGGTTCAGCTCCGATGCCTGCATAAGCTCTTACTTATTCCAAGTGTTCTTTTCAAGCTGGGGCAATTCTACACTTGAACTGCAGCATTTCTCTACATGTTCTCAACACAGAAAGTCCTACACAGTCAACAATTATACACCAAAAAAAAAAAAAAAGAGAGACAGAGAAAGAAAAAAGAAAATCCATTCCACTGTTGTTTCAATTTGCATCTATTGTGTTTAAAATGGTTTAAAACACTGTCCACTACAGACCATTTCATACCTGGTGATAACCGCCAAGCAGCCTCCCTAAGCTAATCCAGTTAGACCTGAGCCTTTTGCACGCAATCTCTTCCAGCTCACACCTTCCACGGAAGCTCAGGCAGGAGGGGAAGGACTAGAGTCCCAGCCACCAACCTCCGCCCCCAGGGGCTTCGCTGCTCGCTTAGCATGCCCACAGTAGGTCCCCCTTCTTCCGTAATTGCCCCAAGTCTCCCTGGTCCTCAGGGGAGGCCTTAGGGACACCTGTGCCTCCCTTAAGAAGAACAGGCACAAAGAATCCTAGGGAGCAGTTTAGGGATGAAAAAAGCAGAGCTGAACTTCCATTTGCTATCTGCACAGCAAAGCCATGGAAAAGAATGCCTCTAGAAACCCCAGGTCTTTCCTCCCAGGATCTTCATAAGAAAGCACATCTCGCCTCATAGTTCTCTGTCAATAAATGACAGATTTAAATTTTTTTCCCCCTTTTCCACATATAATTTATAAATTTAATCAGATTGAGCGGCACACGTTTTTACAAGGTCTTGCCATATTAGTAACTGAGCGCAGATTACAGGCACATTTGACTGGGGAGAGAAGGGGATTTTCGAGGACTTAGGGTATCAGCACACAGCTCAAGGGGGGCGCCCTGATGATGAGCCGTCGCAAGGGTACCCAGTGTGACGAGGATGTTCATTTCCTCACTATTTAAAACAGGTTAGAACTGAAAAGAGCCCAAACATGCAGTCATGTCAAGTACTGAAAGAAGAGCGACTGCTATTATGTTACAGACACATACCAGTGAGTGGGAAGGTTTCTGTGAAAATTGAAACAGAGAAAAGACAGTATGTACCATGCGTTCACATTTTTTCAAGGGCACAGAAAAGACACGTAAGGTCACAAACTGCCAGATGATGCTCGAGCTATTCTTACTGTTTTGCTTGTTTGTACTTCTTGATTTTTCTGTAATTACCGCAGAGCAAGCAGAGAAAAAGAACAGCCTCAGGAAAAGAATGAAGATTTACTAGCTAGGCTAAAGAATGTTTCTCAGGATTCTACGCTTACATTTCTAGGAAGAACTATTTCATGAAAAATGGCGTGTCCCATTTTACTCGTGCTACACTCCTTTGGGGAGGGCTTTTGTTTGCTTTGACCTCTGTTTTGTTTGGTTTTGCTTTCCACTGAACAGCAAAGAAAGTATAAAAGACCAGAGAAACTCCTTAAGTATTTTTGTGAGGAACAGTTCACGGTCCAATATTGGAGCACTGCCCACCAACTGCTAATGCTTATGGAGGGCGAGGTGGGACTACCCGGCGGACGGCAGCCTGGCTAGATGGCGGGGGTCAGCATTGCCACTAGAAGCACGCGTGGGCACCGCCTGTCTCTGGGGGAACACAACAAGGAGCCGCCTATCCTGTGTCCGGCTACGAGAAAGCGGCGACGACAGGGGTCCTCCTGAGAATGAAGCCTCTTTCAGCGGACCAAAGACATGAGAGGCGGGGGAAGACCGAGGAACTGTTGCAGATGGAAGAACCCTGACAAAGCAGGATGATTAAACGCAAAATATGTTCCTGGATAGGAGTTTGAACCCAAAAGAGGGGGAAAAAAAAGACGTTTTCGCATCTATTAGAGAAATTTTAATGGGATCTGTGCATTCAGCGTAATGTAATCAGACCAATTTCTGCCTGGGAGGGCTCAACGGGGGTGACATACATGGGTGAACTTTTTGGGAGGAGAGGCGGAACGCATGCCAATATTCATGTCATGCTGCCCCATTATTCTTCAACGAGAGGAGAGAGAGACATGGAGAAAGAAATGGTGGGAGGAAATATCAGGAATGTGGGCAACTGGGGAATCTGAGTGAAGGGATATCATCTGTAGCGTTTTCCAACTTTTCCACTGGACAGAAACTATTGAGAAATGTTAAAATGGTGCTCATGCTAAAAAACAAAGCCCAAATAAATGAACCTCACAGACACAAGAGCTGGGGCATGAAGATGAAGCAAACTCTTCGACTACAGTGTAAGAAAACCACAGTAGGTAGCCAGGCCGCGGAGGGAAGCTGGGCAGGACGGTGACGGTGAGGCCCGTCTGTGCGCAGCGGGTGAGGGAACAGAAAGAAACAGTGTGGCTGGACCCCCAGGCTGTGGGAATGGTGGGGGAGGTCCTGGAGAGTTGCAACGGTCTCGGAAAGCCAAACCTGTATGTTAGACTAAATCCTACCCTAGTTGCAAGACTGAGGGAATGGTGGGATAACC
>PITA01005271.1:0-68497 GCA_004023965.1 Spilogale gracilis
CAATGGCCACAATCGCCAAACTGTGGAAAGAGCCAAGGTGCCCATCAACAGATGAATGGATAAAGAAGATGTGGTCCATATATACAATGGAATACTATGCCTCCATCAGAAAGGATGAATATCCAACTTTTGTAGCAACATGGACTGGACTGGAAGAGATTATGCTGAGTGAAATAAGCCAAGAAGAGAAAGTCAAGTACCACATGGTTTCACTTACTTGCGGTGCATGAGGGGTAACCTGGAGGACAGTGGGAGAAGGAAAGGAAATGGGAACTAGGGTAATCTAGGGAGGGAAACGAAACAACAGAGACTTTGGACACAGAAACAAACTGAGGGACTTGGAGGGAGGGGGGTGGAGGGATGGGAGAGCCTGGTGGTGGGTACTGGTGGCACCTACTGCATGGAGCACTGGGTGTGGGGAATGGAGAATGAATCTTGGAACACTGGAAGAAAAATTTAAGTAACAATTTAAAAAAATCAGTTAAAAAAATAAAAATGGGTAAAGGACCTGAATAGACATTTTTCCAAAGAAGACACCTGGGGCACCTGGATGGCTCAGTCAGTTAAGCATTACACTTTTTTAAAAGATAGAGCACAAGCTGGGGCAGCAGGAGAGAAAGTAGCAAGCTCCCCACTGAGCGGAGATACCAATGTGGGGCTCGAACCCAGAAACCTAGGATCATGACCTGAGACAAATGCAGATGCTTAACCAACTGACCCACCCAGGTGCCCCAAGAATTCAACTCTTGATTTTGTCTCAAAGTCATGATCTCAGGGAGTGATATCAAGGCCCAGGTTGGGCTCCACACTCAGCTAGGAGTCTCCTCCTTGAGGATTCTCTCTATCCTCTCTCCCTCTGCCCCTCCCCCTTCTCATGCTCTCTCTATCAAATAAATAAATTTTGTTAAAAAAGACATACAAATGGTCAACAAATGATCAAGGTAAAAGAAAAGGTGCTCAACACTACTAATCATCTGGAAAATGCAAATCAAAACCACAATGAGATATCATCTCACAACTTCAGGTTTGCTGTCATCAAAAGACAAAGGATAACAAATGCTAGTGAAGATGTCGAGAAAAAGGGAAACCTTATACACTCCTGGTGGGAATGTAAAATGGTAGGACTACCAGGGAAAACAGTATGGAGGTTTCTCAAGAAATTAAAATTAGAACTGCCACAGGATTCAGCAATCCCATGTCCTTATTTGAAAGATATCTCTACTCTCATGTTTGCCGCAACAATGTTCACAACAGCCAAGGCAAGGAAACAACCTAAGTGTCCATTTACTGATGAATGGACAAAGAAAATATGGTGTATGTACACAGTGGAATATTATTCAGCCATAAAAAAGAGAGGCATCCTGCCATTTGTGATAAGGATGAACCTGGAGGATTAGTATGCTAGGTGAAATAAGTCAGACAGAGAAAGACAAATATTTCATGTTATCATTTATATGTAGAATCTGAAAAAAAAACCGTTAAACTCTAGAAACGCAGAGAATAGTGGTTGGCAGGGGCTGAGGGTGGGCGAAATGGAGATAGGTGGGTAAGAAGGGTACAAACTTTCAGTGATAAAATGAAAAAGCTCTGAGGAGCTAATGTATGACATGGTGGCTATAGCTGACTATAGTTATACCAGGTTGTATAACTGAATTTTGCTAGAAGAACAGAACTTAAGTATTCTCACTAAAAAAAAAGTGATGAACATGTTAATTAAATCAATGGTTAGAACTCTCTCACAATGTATACATATACCTAATCAAATCATCACATTCTACGCTTATAATGGTGTCAATTATACCTCAATAAAAATTTTTTTAAAAAGAAATTTCACATGTGGGGTGAAAAGTCTGAGGGGTGGTGAACCACCCCAGAAAACTCAAAATACAATTTTAGTTATTAAATATGCAACTAATGAACTGTTGAACACATCAACAAAAACTTATGATGTACCATATGCTAACAGAACATTAAAAATTAATTTTAAAAATGATGAAAATTTTAAAAAAGAATATCCATAATTCACCATGCTAATACAGCTATTTTCATATTTCAACACTCCATTTTAACTTTGTCCTTTTGTATCTGTATATAGTTGCAATCATAGCTTATATTAGAGTTTCATGTTCCATTCTTTCCATTTGACTTTATTTTGTAAATTAATCTATATTACTATGGAGTCTTCACAGCTGTCAATTTAAGGAATATTTAACATTCAATTAAGTTCATATACAGTGATTTTCTTAATGCTGGATATTTAACTGATTTTTTTAAAGATTTTATTTATTTGACAGACAGAAACACAGCCAGAGAGGGAACACAAGCAGGGCGAGCGAGAGAGGGAGAAGCAGGCTTCCTGCCGAGCAGGGAGCCCAACGTGGGACTTGATCACGGGTCTCCGGGATCATGACCTGAGCCGAAGGCAGTCATCCAACCAACTGAGCCACCCAGGCGCCCCTATTTAACTGATTTTAAAGTTTTTCACTATTATAATGAAGTGCCACTGTATTTTTGTACTTTTTTTTAAATTTTGAAGACTAACAAATTTTCAAGGGTGAGACACTACCAGAAAAAATCTGATAGAAATGACCTGGGTAGCTTTTTTTAAGCTAAGAAAATTCAGATTACTCATGTACACCATGAGGTGTGTGTAAAGTAGATGAGTCCCTTGTACCCTCTATCAAGAAGCTTCATATTTTTCAATGAAAGGAGTCATTAGGACCGAAATGGAATAAAATACACTCTTCAACTAGAAAAAACTGTGCTGTGTAGGTCTGCCTATGACTATTTAGAATCAAGATTATATTCTTCTCCAGTGTTGGAAGTGGGAGTTTAAAAACACCATTCTGCAAGACTAGAAAATGAGGGAAAAGAAAAAAAATCAATAGGAGAAGGGAATTCTGAAGTAATTTTAAATCTGTTCAGTAAAAAATTATAGGCCCTCTAAAAGAAAACATGAATACCATTCTATTTTGCAGTACCTGATTTTACGGAGTAAAACAAGACATTTTAATAGAAGAATACATTGTGAAATGATCACCACAACCAAGCTAATTAACATATCCACCACCTCAAATAGTTACCTTTTTGTGGTGAAAACATTTAATATTCTCTTAAAAATTTCAAGTATATAATACATTATTATAATTACAGAGAGCATGCAGTAACTTAGGTCCCTATAACTTATTCATTTTATAACTGAAAGTTTGTATACTTTCACCAACATATCTCAATTCTCCCAACTCCCAAACCCTAATAATCTCATCCTCTTCCCTGTTTTCATGAGTTCCACTTTGTTAGATTCCACATTTACAACAGAGATAATGCAGTATTTGTCTTTCTGTGTCTGCTTTATTTCATAGCATAATGTCTTTGAGATTCATCTGTGTTATCACAAATGACAGGTTTTCCTATAGATCATTTTTGGTAGTATGGACATTTTAACAATATTAATTCTTTCAATCTTAATTCTTCCAATCTGTGGGCACAAGGTATCTTTCTATTTATTTGTGTCTTCTTCACTTTCTTTCCTCAATGTCGTATAATTTTCAGTGTACAGATCTCTCATCTCTTCAGTTAAATTTATTTCTAAGTATTTTAAATGGGATTGTTTTTTTAATTTCTTTTTTAGATAGTTCATGGTTAGTATATAAAAGGGCAACTAATTTCTGTATATTGATTTTGTATCCTGCAACTTCACTGAGTTTAAGATGGGGTTTTTTTTTTTTGGTGGAATCTTTAAGGTCTTCTATATATAATACCAAGTCATCTATAGAGACAATTTTACTTCCTCCTTTCTAATTTGGATGCCTTTTATTTCTTTTTCTCGCCTAAACGATCTGGTTAGGATCTTCAGTTCTATGCTGAATAGAAGTGATAAGAATGAACATCCTTGTCTTGTTCCTGATCTTTGATGAAAAGTTTTCAATTTTTCACCCTTGAGTATGATGTTAGCTGCAGGTTTGTCAGGGATGGCCTTTATTATGTTAAGGTACATTCCATTTATACCTAATTTGTTGAGAGTTTTCATCATGAAAGGATATTCAATTTTGTTTAATTTTTTTCTGCATTTACTGAGATGATATGATTTTTATCCTTCGTTCTATTCAATGTGTTGTATCATATTTACTGTTTTGCATATGTTAACTTTCCCTGAATTCCAGGGAAAATTCCCACACTGTGTCATTGTATAAGATCCTTTTAATATGCTGTTGAATTCAGTCTGCTAGTATTGTGCTGAGGGGTTTTTTTAATCAGGGATACTGGCCTGTAGTTACCTTTTCTTACAGTGTCCTTTTCCGGCTTTGGTATCAGGGCTGTGTTGGACACGGAAAATAGTTTGGAAGTGTCTGGGGTGAGTCTGAGTTTGAGAACAGTTAGCATTAATTCTTCTTCAAATGTTTGGTAGAATTTACCCATGAAATTATTTGGTCCTGGATATTACTTTATTGGGAGATTTTTGCTTACTAATTCAATCTCCTCATTACTGATTTGTTCACATTTTCTATTTTTCATGATTCAGTCTAGGTAAGCTGTATATTTCTAGAAATTTACGCATTACTTCTAAATTATCCAATTTGTTGTCACATAATTGTTCACTATAATTTTACAATCCTTCATATTTATGTGGTATCAGCTGTAATGTCTCTCCTTTCATTTCTAATTCTATTTGTCTGAGTCCACTATCTTTTTTTCCACTTTTTCTTGGTTAGTCTAGCTAAATATCTGTAATTTTATCTTTTCAAAAAACCAACCCTCGTTTTTGTTGAAATTTTCCACGTCTTTTAAAAATTTCTATTTCAGGGGCGCCTGGGTGGCTCAGTTGGTTAAGTGACTGCCTTCAGATCCCAGAGACCGGGGATCGAGTCCCACATGGGGCTCCCTGCTCGGTGGGAAGCCTGCTTCTCCCTCTCTCACTCCCCCTGCTTGTGTTCCCTCTCTGGCTGTGTTTCTCTCTGTCAAATAAATAAAATATTTTTTAAAAAAAATCTCTATTTCAGGGGCGCCTGGGTGGCTCAGAGGGTTAAGCTTCTGCCTTCGGCTCAAGTCATGATGTCAGGGTCGTGGGATTGAGTCCTGCTTCAGGCTCTCTGCTCAATAGGAAGCCTGCTTCCCTCTCTTTCTCTGCCTGCCTCTCTGCCTATTTGTGATCTCTCTGTCAAATAAATAAAAAAATCTTTGGAAAAAAAATCTCTATTTCGTTTATTTCTGCTCTGCTTTTTCATTATTTCCTTCCTCTGCTATCTTTGGGCTTAGTTATTTTTTTTCCTAGTTCCTTGAGGTGTAAAGTCAGGTTGTTTATTTTTTATTATTTTTATTTCTTTTAATTCCAGTGTAGTTACAATACAGTGTTATATTAGTCTCAGTTATACAATATAGTGATTCAAAAACTTCATAAATTACTCAGTGCTCATCAAGATAAGTGTACTAGGTTGTTTACTGAGGCATTTATCACTATAAACTTCCCTTTTAGAACTACTTCTGTTGCATCCAATATATTTTGGTAATTTATGTTTTCATTTTCATTTGTCTCGATTATTTTATCTTCCAAATTCTTATTTAAATTCCAGTCAGTTAACATGCAGTGTAATATTAGTTTCAGGTGTAGATTAGTGTTTCATCACTTAAATACAACATCCAGTGTCTCAACCGAACTTTTTGAATATATGGAATAAAATTATATGAGGTATTTTAATATTCAGTTAATGATAACTTTTATGTCACTTTCCAGTGACCGCTCATTCTCTTCATTATACAGTGTTTTCCTCCTGGAACACTGCATTAAAAAAATCTGGAAAAAAAATAAAATTGAGCCTTGAAAAAAAAAAGTGTTTGGGTGCCTGGGTGGCTCAGAGGGTTAATAAGCCTTTGCCTTTGGCTCCGGTCATGATCTCAGTGTCCTGGGATCGAAGCCCGCATCGGACTCTGCTCAGTGGGGAGCCTGCTTCCCCCTTTTTCTCTATTTGT
This sequence comes from Spilogale gracilis, assembly GCA_004023965.1. Lineage (NCBI taxonomy): Eukaryota > Metazoa > Chordata > Mammalia > Carnivora > Mephitidae > Spilogale > Spilogale gracilis. Next base: position 5,968 of record PITA01005271.1, read on the forward strand.
GATCTCTCTCTCTCTGTCAAATAAATAAATAAAATCTTTTTTAAAAAGTGACTTCCTGCCTTACTGTATACTTGGTAATTTATTATTGGATGCCAAATATTGTATACTTTACTTTGTTGGGTATTGGATAGTTTGGTATTCTGATAAATATTCTTGACCTCTACTCTGGAAAGCAATTAAGTTTACTGGGATCAATTTTATCCTTTCAGATCATACTTTTGATACTTCAGGTAGGTCTGGAACAATGTGGAGTGTAGAACTAATTAATCCCCACTACTCAGACAACAAGACCCTTCTGGGTTTTCTACCCAATGCCCCCATGATAGAGGTTTTTCTGTCTGGCTGGTATGAACAGGATATATTCCTAGACCTTTGTGAGTGCCAGGCACTGTTCCCACTAATATTTTTAGATAGTTATTCCCCCCGGTTCCAGGCACTTTCATCCCCTGTTGTCCTAATTAGTATATGGCTAAACAAGGGAGGAGGACTCTCTGACTGCTGGTGGTCTCTTTCTGAGCTATGCTCTCCTCCATGGTACTCTGTCTTATGACCACTGGTTGCTTTGGTCTCCCTAGTCTCAGCTCCATCTCCTTAAATGAGGAAGACTGCTAGAATCCATTTCAGTTACTCTCCTTGTGCTACAGCCTGGAAACTAAAGGGAGTAAGTTGCACAACTGAAGTACTCACCTTGTTTAGTTCCTATCACCCAAAGATTACTCTCCATTGCCTGATGTCCAGTGTCTCAAAAACTACTTTCTCATGTATTTGTCTTGTTTTTTTTCTTTTCTTTGGAGGGAGGTTATCAGTAGGGGGAGCAATTATTCAGGAAAGCACATAAATATCATATCTACTACATTTTGGCTAGAAGGAGAAATCCATCACAGTTTTTTTAACAGTACATCCCATTTTTAAAATTAGTTTTTACTTTAATTCCAGTATAGTTAGCATATACAGTGTTATATTAGTTTCAGGTGTACAATGTAGTGCTTCAGCAATTCCATACATCACCTCATGCTCATCAAGGCAACTGCACCTCTAAATCCCGATTACCTAGCTCACCTATCCCCCGCCAGACCTACATTTTGGTGATCATCAGTTTGTTCTCTATAGTTAAGAATTTGTTTCTTGGTTTGTCTTTCTCTTTTATTTTACTTTGCTCATTTTTATTTCTTAAATTCCACATGAGTGAAATTATATGGTTATTTGTCTTTCTCTGACTGATTTCACTTAGCATAATACTCTCCAGCTCCATGCTTGTCATTGCAAATGGCAAGATTTCATTCATTTTTACGTCTACTATTCCATTCCACTATGTCTAATATGTCTAATATTCTAATATTCCATTTTACGTCTAATAGTCCATGTATATATATATACCGCATCTTCTTTATCCATTCATCTATCAATGGACACTTGGGCTGCTTCCGTAATTTAGTTACTATAAATAATGCTGCTATAAACATAAAGGTACATGTATCCCTTTGAGTTAGTATTTTTCTATTTCTGGAGGAGATAGCCAGCAGCATGAATACTGGATCATAGGACAGTTCTATTGTTAACTTTCTGAAGAACTTCCATACTGTTTCCCAGAGTGGCTGCACTAGTTTCCATTCCCACAAATAGTGAAAGAGGGTTCCTTTTTCTCCACATCCTCACCATGAACACCTGTTGTTTCTTATCTTTTTTTATTTTAGCCATTCTGACAGGTGTGAGGTGATATCTCACTCTAGTTTTGATTTGCATTTGCCTGATGATGAGTGATGTTGGGCCTCTTTTCATGTTTCTGTTGGCCAACTGGATGTCTTCTTTGAAGAAATGTCTGCTCATGTCTTCTGCCTATTTTTTTAATTGGCTTACTCTTGGGGGGTGTTGAGTTGTATCGGTTCTTCATATATTTTAGATAATAACCCTTTATTGGATCTGTCATTTGCAAACATCTCCTCCCATTAAACTGGTTGCCTTTTAGTTTTGTTGACTGTTTCCTTTGCTATGCAGAAACTTTTTATTTTGGGGTCACCTGGGTGGCTCAGAGGGTTAAGCCTCTGCCTTCAGCTCAGGTCATGATCTCAGGGTCCTGGGATCGAGTCCCACATTGGGCTCTCTGCTCAGCAGGGAGCCTGCTTCCCCCTCTTTCTCTGCCTGCCGCTCTGCCTATTTGTGATCTCTCTTTCTATCAAATAAATAAATAAAATATTTTTAAAAAGAGAAAATTTTTATTTTGATGCAGTCCCAATAGTTTATTTTTGTTATTGTTTCCCTGCCTCAAGAGACATGTATGGAAAAATGTTCCTAGAGCCAATGTCTGAGAAATTATTGCCTGTGCTCCCAACTATTCTTTGTTTTTTTTTTTCTTTTTTTTTTTTTTTTAGGTAAGCTCTATATCAAACATGGGGCTTGAACTCATGATTGTGAGATCAAGAGTCACATGCTCTACCAAATGAGTCAGCCACATGCCCCTATTCTTTACTTTCTAAAAAAAACCCTTATCTGAAGTTTCCATTTTTTCCACAGTAAACCTAGATTGTTTTGTAAATGGAAAAGTATTACCACTTTTGGCATTTTTTTTAATTGCACAACTTTTTAAGATTTTATTTATTTGAGAGAGAGAGAAAGCATGAGAGGAGAGAAAGTCAGAGGAAGAAGCTGACTCACTGCAGAGCCGGGAGCCCGATGTGGGACTCGATCTTGGGACTCTGGGATCATGACCTGAGCTGAAGGCAGTTGCTTAATCAACTGAGCCACCCAGGTGCCCTAATTGCACAACTTTTTTTAAGAGCAGTTTTAGGTTCATAGTAAAACTAAGGAAAATGTACAGAGAATGGCTACATACCTCCTGCCCTCTCACACACCTCCCACTTCATCAACATCCTCTACCAAAGTGGTACATTTATTACAACTGATGAACTTACATGGACACATCATAATCACCCAAAGTCCATAGTTTACATTAGAGTTCACTTTTGGTGTAGTGTATTCTACGGGGCTTACACAAATGTATAATGATAATTATTCATCATCATGATATCATTCAAAGTATTTTCACTGCCCTATAAATCCTCTGTGCTCCAAATCATAGTTTTTTAAAGGGAATAAAGCTCTGACTTTCTTCTTTGTCATGTTAAAATAAATTACTTTCCTATATCTTAATATCAGACATGTCATTTCCCAACACTGTAAGCTCACAATGGGGATGAATCACACTTAGTAGTTTTAAATAAATTCTTCTACAAGGCCCATTAACATTCTACATTATGAATATTTAATACATAGATGATACCTAAACAGACAGATTATTAAAATACTTGATGCTTTATGAATTTTATAGTGAACACACTTATTTGTTAGGGTAGAAAAAGAATATAGAGAATGAAAATAGATTCTTCCCAAACCTCAAAACTTCTGGCAGCTTTCTTCCACAGAATGTTGTGTAAACAGCTCACCAATTCTGTTGTCAATTGTCTTCCCATTTGGTGACCTGAAAAGAAAAACCAAAGCTCTAAAACCAAAAATCAAGATCTATTACATTAAATAAGAGCACTAACTACATTCAGAACCTATAATCTTTAAGTAATGGATATAAACGCAATCACATTCAGACAGGTTTTCATCAATTTTAGGTTTTCTAGCAAAACTGATTATATAATACAATCAGAGTTTGCTAGAATCACAGTAATTCGCCTATCAATTTGTGACAAGTTTTACAGCTTAAACTCTTTTTAACGTATTTTCCATGTTCCAAATTTGATCATCATCTGGTGCTTTAATGTTATTGTGAATGAACAGACAACAATGCTAAAAATCGTTAATAGGAAGTGTTTATATTATTATGTACTAACAAGATCAGATCAAGTTCACAAGAAAGGCCAATTATACCTTAAAGCCTTTATAAATTGTAACTCATGTATGATTGTTTCTGGTCTAGACATTTACAGGGTTCAAATACATTAGCACACATTAAGGTACAGTCTAAACTGCAATAGAATTCTATACCCAATTCTCTTCTACCCCTTCGGCACTACTGATTTCCACAAAAGTCTTGGTAAGAATACTAAGAGTCTCTGACCTCCCAGCCCAGTCAACAGACATAATTTGTTCCGTGGCTTAGATAAAATTACTCACATCAGAGTAAAATGCTATTTAATGTTCCTACTTAAAATATTACATGACTTTGAGAGTATAAGTTTATAATTCAATATCACAATAAAACTAGTTAACTATAATCTTGGGAAAATTAGTCACTCTGGATAAACACATTTTCTGGTTAGCTGATAGTTAACTTTCATTAAAAATAAAACATTTTTTTTTTATTTTGAAAAGTCTAAATTATTTCATTAAAGTTCTTAATTTTTCTAAAAATTATGTTTTATAAATTAGGTTTTTCTTTTCTTAAATATTTATTTATTTCACTGAGAGAAAGCAGTACAGCAGGAACAAGGGGAGGAACATAGGGAGAGAGAGAAATGGATTCCCCGCTGAGCATGGGACCTGGCATGGAGGCTTGATCTCACACCCCGAGATCATGACCTGAGCTGAAATCAACTATCAGGTGCTTAACTGACTAAGCTACCCAGGCGCCCCTAAATTATGTTTTTCTAAATGTACTTTCTAGTTTTCTGAACCACAATTTAATCTTTGCTTGCCCATTCAAGGTCAATAACACTAATAACTTTTGTATTTTATTGTATTATTATACCACAGTGATGACTTCAGGAATTATTGTATAGTACAGATTGTTGTATTTAAAAAAATAACTTGAAACTGTTTCATAAAATTTGTAGAGTTTTCTCCTTCCTTATGGTCAGATTATTTATGTATTTCCTATTTCCCTGTAGACCCTTTCTCTCTTTGTAATACAGTACCATTAAAATGCTAAAGGGTGGAAAACCAGATAAATAAGCTTATCAGATAAACTGGGTCTAAAAATAACTGGATTCTTAGTGGGGGTCTGTAGGGAGCACATTATCAATAAATATGGCTCACAGAATCTAGAGTTCAAAGGCCCTTAGAGATTATCTACTCGAAACATTTCCATTTAAAAAAAGCAATGAGATTTTTATGAAAACATGATACATATTTGAAAAATTCCAGAAATCTGGTAAAATATAAAGAAAGCAGGGATGCCTGAGTGGCTGAGTCAGCTGAACATCTGACTCTTGATTTCACCTCAGGTCATGGTCTCAAGGTCGTGAGACGGAGCCCCATATCAAGGCTTGTGCTCAGCGTGGAATCTGCTTGTCTCTCTGCCTCTGTTCCTCCTCTCCCTCTCTCGAAAAATAAGTACATAAAATCTTTTTAAAAAAGTAAAAGAAAGCAACAAGTCACTTTAAATGCCATCACTCAGAATAAATCCCAGTATTAACATTTAGTGACTATTACTCCTATTATATCTCTGTATATGTGTACAATTGGAAGGATTATTAGGGTAAGAATTTTCCAAGAAAGGGATCATACTATCTGTATTCTTCAGGGTACAGAGTTCTACAGAGAGGCAGGGGGTTAAGGGAATGCTGAAATTTGGTTGTACATCTCTGCTTTAACAGGGAAACTCTATTTTATTTGGGACAGGGTTCACATAAGACTGCATGACAAAAAGGATGCTGGGACTAAAAAGAAAGTTAAAAACTAGGAATCTATTCCACAACCTCTGTATTATAGTTAAAAAAAATTAGATCCAGAGATGTTATTAATTTGCCAGAAGGCACACAGCTTATTTGAGATCACACTGAAATCATGAAATTAGGCCTCTAACCTCACAATTCACTACACAAGAGATTTAAGCTCCAAAGTTTGTGTTTTTGCTGATGTTTTGTTATTTTTGCTGTTTCTCATTCTAGCTTGTGGAATCTGAATCAGTGAGGTGTTATAGCTAATGGTTATTAGGGAGAAAAAAAGGAAGTGAGAAAAAGGGATCCAGTGACCTAAGAATTTTGCCACTGTTCTGACATCTAAGAATTACACGCATATTTATGCCTTTCTAAAATCTGCAGCAGGGATGCGTCGGTGGCCCAGTTAAGTGCCTTGTCTTTGGTTCAGGTCATGATCCCAGGGTCCTGGGATCGAGTCCCACATTGGGCTCCCTGCTCAACGGGGAGCCTGCTTCACCCTCTGCCTGTGGCTTCCCCTGCTCTCTCTTCCTCTCTTCTCTGACAAATAAATAAAATCTTAATAAAAGTAAAAAAAAGAGTAAGACCTGCAGAAAGCCTACTGACCTAAAATCATTTCTTCAATCTTCTCCTTGGCAAGTAGTTCTTCCTTTCTTTGTAAAAGCATGTCAATGTGGAGCAGTAGGGCTTTTCCAATATTTTCTGATGACTTAAAACGTTCACAGATAATCTTCATGAAATAAAACCCAACAGCCTCTCTGTTCAATGAGACACAATTTTAAATGGCATGAATAAAATAATTGATTTTTGATCAATGGGACTAAAATTTATTTGAGAATGAGCAAAACATGCAAGATAAAACTGTATCAGAGCTTAGGTAATATCATCAAATGTCTAAATAAGCTTTTTTGTTAAAAATGATTTAATTCAATTTCCATTTAACTTACTAAGTCACAAATATTTTCTTATCATGAACACCTTTAATCAAATAATCATCTCTATCCTAATATCTATTTTGCTTCTAGAATTGATGCCAATTTATAAAAACTGGAACATGAGATCCAGTATAGACACATGAACTAACATTAGAAATTTACTACTTCCTTGTGATGAGAACTTTTCAGATCCACTCTCTTAGTAACTTTCAAATATACCATACAGTGGTATTAACTACAGTCATGTTGTATATTACATCTCCAGTACTTATTTATCTTCAAATTGAAGGTCTGTACCTCTTGACCACCTTAAGCCATTATGATAGACACCTTATATAGTGCTGAATGTCAACTATATCTCAACAAAACTGAAAGAGAAAAAAGAAACTTACCAGTTCCCTCTGCCAACAACTCCTTTTAAAAATTTATTTACGCTTAATTACACAAAGAGTATACCAGTATATTCTGATTATTTAAAAATGCAAATAGTTCATGGATTGGAAGACTTAGTATCGTTATGATGCCAATATTACCAAAGCAATCAATAGATTAAATGTAAACTCTATGCAAATTGCAATGATATTTTTGGCAGAAATGGAAAACTCTGTCCTAAAATTCATATGGAATCACAAGGGATTCCAAACAAAGCTGAAAGACTACCAATTCCTGGTTTCAAAATTTACTACAAAGGTAATAAAAATAGTATGGTATTGGCATAAAGACAGATATATATACCAATGGAATAAAACAGAGTTCAGAAGTAAAATGTCACATATATAATCAAATGATTTTCAACAAGGGTGTCAAGACCATTCAATGGGGGAAAGAACAGTCTATTCAACAAACAGTGTCAGGACAAATGATACCCATATGCAAAAAATGAATTGGACATTTATATTTACCACATACAAAAATGAACTGAAAATGGACCAAAAGACCTAAACAGAAGAACTAAAGTATAAAACTTTTAGAAGAAAACATAGGGGAGGGAGGCCTGGGTGGCTCGGTCAGTTAAGGGTCTCCCTTTGGCTCAGGTCATGATCCCAGAGTCTTGGGATCGTGTCCTGCATCAGGCTCCTTACTCAGTGGGGAGCCTATTTCTCCCTCTGCCTGCTTCTCCCACTACTTGTGCTCTCGCTCGTGTGCTCTCTCTCTCTCTCTCTCTGACAAATAAAATCTTTTAAAAAACGGAGGGGGAAATCTTCATAACATTAGATTTGGTAATAATTTCTTGGATAGGATACCAAAAAGAGAGGTAACAAAAACAAAAACAGATAAACTAGACTACATTAAATTTAAAAACTTCTGTGTATTAAAGGATACAACAGAGTGAAATAGGCTATCTATGGAATCAGATGGAGAAAATACTTGCAAATCATATCTGATACAGGGTTAATATCCAGAATATATAAAGAGCTCCTAAAACTCAACAACAAAAAAGCAAACAACCTGATTTAAAAATTGGCAAATAACTTGAGCAGATATTTCTCCAAAAAAGTCACACAAATGGTAATAATCATTTGAAAAAATAATATCACAAATCATTAGGGAAATGCAAATCAAAAACACAATGACATACTACCTTATGCCCATTAGGATGGCTACAATCAAAATAAACAAACAAAACAAGTGCTGGCAAGGATGTGAGAAAATTGGAAACCTTGTGCAATGTTGGTAGGAAATGTAAAATGATATGTCCATTATGGAAAACAATACTCAATTTCTTTAAAAAATGAGAAACATAATTCCCATATGATCTAGTAATTCTATTTCTAGGTATAAACCCAAAATAACTGAAAGCAGGGTCTCAAAGAAATATCTGTACAACTTTTTTTTTAATTTATTTATTTGACAGAGAGAGATATAGCAAGAGAGGGAACACAAGCAGGGGGAGTGAGAGAGGGAGAACCAGGCTTCCTGCTGAGCAGGGAACCTGATGCAGGGCTCAATCCCGGGATCCCAGGATCATGATCTAAGCCAAAGGCAGACATTTAACAACTGAGCCACCCAGGTGCCCCTCAAAGAAATATTTGTACACCCATGTTCACAGCATTATTCACAAAAGCCAAAAGGTGGAAGTAGCCCAAGTCTCCATCAATGGATGAATGAATAAATGAAATGTAGTATGTAAATACAATGCAATATTATCTAGCCTTTAAAGGGAGGGGAATTCTGACACATGCTACAAAATGGCTGGACTTGGAGAACATAATTCTAGGTAAAATGCATCAGTCAGAAAAAGACAAATACTGTATAATTTCACTAATATGGGGTACCTATACTAGTCATTCACAGAGACAGAATAGTAGATTAGTGTATGCAAGGGACTGTGGGGGAAGGGGGACTCAGGAGTTATTGTTCAGTGGACACACAGATTCAGTTTTGCAAAATGAAAAGAGGGCTCTGGAGATTGGTTGCAAAACAATGTGAATGTGCTGGGGCGCCTGGGTGGCTCAGTTGGTTAAGCGACTGCCTTCGGCTCAGGGCATGATCCTGGAGACCCGGGATCGAGTCCCACATTGGGCTCCCTGCTTGGCGGGAAGCCTGCTCTCCCTCTCTCACTCCCCTTGCTTGTGTTCCCTCTCTGGCTGTGTTTCTCTCTGTCAAATAAATAAAATCTTTAAAAAAAAAACCAATGTGAATGTACTTAACACTAGTGAACTAGACACTTAAAAATAATTAAGATGATGATGTTATTTGTATAAGAATTATAAAAAAATTTTTAACAAGTTTTTAAACAAACAAGTGCAAATAGTAAAAATAAAGCTTACACTTCCGAGGACCCCTACTCTGTCCCAGTTTCTTTCTCAGAGGGAGATACTTCTAAGATTAAGAAGTATCCTTTTCAGTTCTTCCCTGGTACACTTACATGCATGTCTGTACTTATAGAAACACACTTTTTAAAATATGTAAGTGATATATTAGGCAAGCGTTCGTTGCTTCTTTTTCTCTCAAAACCATGTCTTAGAGCTAATCTAATATAGATTTACCTTATCCTTTTTAATTCCCACATAGTATTTTATTGTATAGAGATACCTCACTTTTCTTTTTTTTTTTTTAAGATTTTATTTACTTACTTGACAGAGAGAAACATAGCTAGAGAGGGAACGCAAGCAGGGGGAGTGAGAGAGGGAAAAGCAGGCTTCCTGCTGAGCAGGGAGCCCAATGCAGGGCTTGATCCTGGGACTCCGGGATCATGATGTGAGCCGAAGGCAGACGCTTAACAACTGAGCCACCCAGGTGCCCCGATACTGTACTTTTCTTATCTATTCTTCTATTTATGATACTCAAGATGCTTTCAATGGTTCACTATTATAAGCAACGTTCTGGTAAATATCCTTGTGAACATGTGAAGTACCACCTATAAATACCAAGAAGTAAAACCGCTGAGTATGAGTAACTTTAAATTTTGATCCTGTCAATTTGTCCTCCAAAAGAGTGGGTGCTAGAGAAGCTGTCAACCTGGAAATGTCAGTAGATGCATATAAAAATTTCAATTCCACCAGCATCACCTACTATAATGAAACTTTAGTTTTTGCCAATTTGATACTCTGCCAACCCATCCTGAATTAGAAGCCTTTTTCTCAAGTTCTGCTTGATTTCTAAACTTTTACTATCCCTTTTCTCCTGGTATTCTCCTTCATACCTAAAAAGAAAAAGAAAAAAGAAAAAAAAACTCCTACCCAAATATCAGAAGACAACTAAATAAATCATTTAACATAGATTTGAAAGGAAACTATAGCTCTCAACTTTGGCCATTCCTGTCATCCATTCTGGAGAAAAATAAGTTAAAAAGTACAAAAATCATTGTTCCCATAAACAAGTCCAAATTTTCTTCTAACATTACAGATGTGGAATACTTAATGGCATGATACAAGATACCGTTCTTAGAAATGGGAAACCTTCTTAGACCAACATAAGAATTAGTAATGAAAGGGAGGTGACTGGGTGGCTCAATCACTTAAGCATCTGCCTTCAACTCAGGTCATGATCTCAGGGTCCCCCTGCATCAGGCTTGAGCCTACTTCTCCCTCTCACCCTCCTCCTGCTTGTGCTCTCCCTCTCTCTGTCAAATAAATAAATGAATTTTTTTAAAAAGTAAGTAATGAAAGGTTACAAATACTGAATATAGGTTCTATGCTAAGTAGTGGCTAAGCACCTTACACTATCTTATTAAATTCTTATATTAACACCATAAAGTATGTTGCATCATACTCATTTTGCAGCCGAGGCTCAGAAAGGCCATAAAACACATAAAATAGAAACAAACCACCATTCAAGATTTGAATCCAAGCCTGTTTACCCCAAGTTTTTCCCCCTGTATTCTACTGACCTCCTGTGAAAGTAATATTCAGGGTCACAGTGATAATCATCATAGATGTGATTCAAAGGGAAATTATTTAACTCCCTTATTAAGTGTTTTCATTAATTCAAGGTAACTACAAATGATTTTAATTGATTCCTCTTCCTCCCATAAAAGATCTGTATAAATGCTAAAGATATGGTCAAAATAAACAATGACAATTAGTATCTAATAAAGTCATATGAACTGCTGCCAGGAATATGCCACCATCTACAAATTTTCCATCTACAGAGTGATGAAGAGAGGATGGCTCAGGTCATCCATGTTTCTTTAAGCCGTTCACTCACCCAACCAGGCTGCTCAGGGCATTCATACCTCAATATAAGGAAGCTCTGTCCCTGGCTTCCTCTGTTACCTCTACTAGTTCCATACTTTCAGCAACTTTCCTTTCTCTCAACAGACCCATCCCCTATCCATAGGCCTCACCTCTTACTGTGAGCTCTCAGGAATCTGTTACTTAGGCATGATGTCCTCTCTACATTTTTCCTGGAGCCCTCAATCCTGAGGGATCTAAAGAAAAGGAATAGGCCCCTGAGCAACCCCTCCTGAAAGCCAATGGCCCTTTACATTCTTTGTTTCTTTCAGACCATGTGACTAAACCATTAGCTGTAAAGGAAAATGAGTATTTCATCAATATATAATTGAAAGAGGAAACAACAGAGGAAAAAGATACAAGGGAGGAGAAAAAACTATTTTATTATTAATATAATATTAGAATAAAAGAAAACTGCAAAACAAGATTTTTGAGGCTGAAAATAGCAATTCAGGTAATGGAATAAAAATGTAGACAAATATATATACAGAATCTTGAAATAGGCATATTAAAAAGGATTCAGAAATGCTAATTTACAGAAATTATAGCCATAAGAGTGTATACACATCAGTTATATTTTTATGTTTTGGTAAGGATACATACATCAGTAAATGACAGCGTGCAGAAAAGAGTACACATAGCAAGGCTGAGATTGCCTATACTTAGACAGGCCTTGTGTACAAGAACAACAGGTGTTGGTGAAGATGTGGGGGGGGCCCTCTTACACTGCTGGTGGGAATGCAAATTGGTGCAGCCACTCTGGAAAACAGTATGGAGGCTCCTCAAAAGTTAAAAATAGAACTACCCTATGACCCAGCATTTGCACTACTGGATATTTACCCAAGGAGTACAAAAACATGAATTCAAAGGGATACATGCACCCCAATGTTTATAGCAGCATTATCTACAATAGCTAAATTATGGAAACTACTCAAATGTCCATAAACTGATGAATGAATAGAGAAGAAGCATCACGTGCATGTGCACACACACGTGCACACATACACACCAGAATATTACTCAACCATCAAAAAGAATGAATTTTGCTATTTGCAACAATGTTGATGGAGCTACAGAGTATTATGCTAAGTGAAGTAAGTTACAGAAAGACAAATACAATATGATTTCACTCATATGTATAATTTAAGAAATAAAACAAGCATAGGGAAAAAAGGGAGAGAAAGGCAAACCAAGAAACAGACTCTTTACAGAGAACAAACTGATTATTAGCAAGAGGGGAGGTGGGGGGGACAGGTGATGTTGATGATGGGGATTAAAGAGTGTACTTGGAGCACCAGGTGATGTATGGAACTATTGAAACACTAAATTGTACACCTGAAACTAATAATACACAGGATGTTAACTAACTGGAATTAAATAAAAGCTTAAAAAAAGAAAGGCCTGCTTGCAAAGTTGGCCTTTGGCTGACATCTGGTCACTTGGCTGGTAAACAGTTCCCTACACTGATATAAAACATTCCACTAATAATAAGGGTGGCTCACTATGTCTAGACTGCACAAACAAATGGTATCTGGAATCTTGGTATGTGCTAGGGAGGGGTACCTACGTGAGCATCCCCATTTAAAGGCTTAGGAACTTAGTCTCTAATGAGCTCCCTAATAAACAACAGTTCACACATGTTGTCACTGCTAGAGGAATTAAGTATGTCCTGTGCAACTCTAATGGGAAAGAACTCTTGGAAGCTTATTCCTGGTGTCCTTCCTTCAGACTTTGGTCCTAGTGTCTTTTTTTTTTAAAGATTTTATTTATTTGACAGAGAAAAACACAGCGAGAGAGGGAACATAAGCAGGGGGAGCAAGAGAGGGAGAAGCAGGCTTCCCTCCGAGCAGGGAGCCCGATGTGGGGCTCAATCCCGGGTCTCCGGGATCATGACCTGAGCCGAAGGCAGTCGCTTAACCAACTGAGCCACCCAGGCGCCGGTCCTAGTGTCTTTAAAAAAATTATTTATTTGACAGAGAAAGAGAGTTCAAAAGCAGGGGGAGTGGAAGAGGGAGAAGATGTGGGACTCGATTTTCCAATACCCTGGGATCATGACCTGAGCCAAAGGTAGATGCTTTACCACCTGAGCCACCCAGGTACCCCGACTTTTTTTATTTTCTAATGTAAGCCTTTAATGATAAAAAAAAAAAACCTTCCCTCTCAGTGCTGCTACATCTGCATCCCACAAATTTTGATATATTGTTTTCAGTTTAATGCAATTATCTTTCTGGTGTTGATTTCTAATTGATCTGTGTTACCAGAAAAAACACTCTATATGTTTTTACTTCTTTTAAGTTTCTTAAGGTTTTTTTGGGGGGGAGGGGCAGAATATGGTCTATTTCAACATATATTCTGTGGACACCTGGAATGATTCTGTATTCTGCTGCTGTCTGATGAAGTCTACTGCGAATGTCAGTTACAGCCTGAGAGCTGATGAGTATGTATCTTAGCTGTTGTTGTTTTTTTTTCTTATTTCTATGAATTTTGAAAGAGTGTGAAAGCCTCCAATTCTAATCGTAGACTTCCTTATTTCTTCTTTTTGTTCTGTCATGTTTTGCTTCTCGTGCTTTGTAGTTGTATGTGTGCATCTATGTGTGTATGTACAGGTTCCTATCTTCTTTTTTTATAAGTAAAATCTGGCTAAGATTTCTTACAATGAAAGGCTACAAAGTAAATAAATAAAAGTAAAGATAAAAGGCACTAGGACCAGGGGTACCTGAGTGGCTCAGTCAGGTAAGCATCTGCCTTCAGGTCATGATCCCAGGGTCCTGGGATCAAGCCCCACGTCAGGCTCCCTGCTCAGCACCGAGTCTGCTTGAGATTCTCTCCCTCTGCCTTCCCCTTCTCCTGCCCGTGTGCATGCTCTCTCTCTCTCTAAAATAAATAAACAAAATCTTTAAAAAAAAGAGCAGAAATCAATAAAAGTTTTTAAAAACAACAGAAAAAAATCAATAGAAAAGCTGAAGTAAGTTCTTCAAAAAATATATAACAAAAAAGACATACAGATGACCAACAGATACATGAAAAGATACTCAACATCATTTATCATCAGGGAATTGTAAATCAAAACCATAATGAGAAATCAGCCCACATCTATCAAACAGTTCACATCAGAAAATAACAAGTGTTAGTGATGAAGCAGAGAAAAAGAAACCCTTGTGCACTCTTGGTGGGAATGTAAACTGGTACAGCCACTATGGAAAACAGTATGGAAGTTTCTCAAAAAATTAAAAATAGAAATACCATATGATCCAGTAATTCCACTACTGGATATTGACCCAAAGGAAAAAAACATTAATTCAAAAGATATATGCACCCCTGTGTTTACTGCAGCACAGCTCACAATAGCGAAGATATGGAAGCATCCTAAGTGTTCATCAATAGATGAATGAAGAAGCTGTGGTACATATATCTACAATGGAATATTAAGCAGCCATAAAAAAGGAATGAGATGGGGCGCCTGGGTGGCTCAGTTGGTTAAGCGACTGCCTTTGGCTCAGGTCGTAATCCTGGAAACCTGGGATAGAGCCCCACATTGGGATCCCTGCTCTGTAGGAAGCCTGCTTCTCCCTCTCTCACTCCCCCTGCTGTGTTCCCTCTCTAGCTGTATTTCTGTCAAATAAATAAATAAAATCTTTAAAAAAAAAAAAAGGAATGAGATCTTGCCATTTGGGACAACACAGATGATCCTAGAGGGTATTATACCAAGTGAAATAACTCAGACAGAAAGACAAATACCATATTATTTCACTCACATGTGGAATCTAAACACAGAATAAAGTGAATAAACAAAAAGCAGAGTAAGACCTCTAAATATGGATAACTGATGGTTGCCAAAGGGGAAAGAGGTGGATAAATGGGCAAAATGAGTGAAGGGGAGTGGGAGATACAGGCTTCCAGTTATGGAATGAAGTCATAGGAATAAAAAGAATAGAATCAATAGTCAATGACATTGTAATAGTGTTGTATGATGACAGATGGTAACCACATTTGTGGTAAACAAAGCATAATGGTATACAGATACTGAATCAACTGTGTTGTACACCCGAAAGTAATGTAATGGTGTGTGGTTAATTATATTCAAATTGAAAAATGAAAATGTATATAAAAATTGAAAACCAGGGTGCCTGGGAGGCTCAGTGAGTTAAAGCCTCTGCCTTCGGCTCAGGTCATGATCTCAGGGTCCTGGGATCAAGGCCCACATCGGGCTCTCTGCTCAGCGGGGAGCCTGCTTCCTCCTCTCCCCCTGCCTGCGTCTCTGCCTACTTGTGATCTCTCTGCCAAATAAATAAAATCTTTTTTTAAATAATTTTTTAAAGATTTTATTTATTTGACAGAGAGAAACACAGCCAGAGAGGGAACACAAGCAGGGGGAGTGAGAGGGAGAAGCAGGCTTCCTGCCGAGCAGGGAGCCCAATGTGGGACTCGATCCCAGGTCTCCGGGATCAAGACCTGAGCCGAAGGCAGTTACTTAACCAACTGAGCCACCCAGGCGCCCCCAAATAAATAAAATCTTAAAACCATCTGACTAAGAAATAAAAAGAGACCAGACTCAAATTACCAATATCAGGAATGAAACAGGGCATCATCATAGACCCTGCATAAATCAAAAGGACAGGACAACACTATGAGCAATTCCACATACATAAATTTAACAAGTTTGATGAAATGGACCAATACCCCCAAAAGCACAAAACTAACACAGTTCACCAGTATAAAATATATAATTTGAAGAACCCTACAACTATTAGGGAATCTAAATTTGTAATTTAAAAACTCATGAAAAAAATTCAAAAAATTAAAATTCTTGAAAAAGAAGTTCCTGGCCAAAACAGTTTCACTGAATAATTCTATTAAATACTTTAAAAAAATTAACGCCAATTCTATACAATATCTTCTAGGCACAGAAAAAGAGCAAACGCTTCTCAATTCATTTTATCAAGACACTATTACCCTGATAACAAAGTCAGACAAAGGCAGTACAAAATCAAAAACTATAGACCAATTTCCCTCACAAATACAGATACAAAGATCCTTAACAAATATTAACAAACAGAAAAAATAAATACATTCAAAGAAGTAAAACCACAATTAGATGATGTTTACTTCAGGAATTTAAAGCTCCTTCATATTTGAAAAACAATCATTGCAATTCACCATAAGGACACACTAAAGAAGAAAGATCACATGATCCTATCAATTAATGCATAAACAAAATTTCACAAAAGTCAACACCAATTTGTGATTTTAAAAAACTATCATCTCAAAAGGATGAAAATAAGGGCCACTTCCTCAACTTGATAAAGAACATCTACAATTAATCTATAGCTATTCTTATACTTAAAAATCCACCCAACAACAGCAAAATATATCTTATTCTCAAGTGCACACTGAACATTTACCAAAAGATATTATATTCTAGGCTGTAATACAAGTCTCAGTGTATTAAAAAACTCAAATTACGGGGCGCCTGGGTGGCTCAGTTGGTTAAACTACTGCCTTCAGCTCAGGTCATGATCCTGGAGTCCCAGGATCAAGTCCAGCATTGGGCTCCCAGCTCTGCGGGGAGTCTGCTTCTCCCCTCTCATGCTCTCTCTCACTTGTTGTCTCAAATAAATATTTTTTTTAAAAAACCTCAAATTATACAAAGTACTTTCTCTGGCCACATGGAATTAAATTAGAAATCAATAACAGGAGAGGAGGGTGTTTGGGGGACAGAGTAACTGAGTGATGGACATTGAGGAAAGCATGTGATGTAATGAGCACTGGTATTATATAAGACTGATGAATCACTAACCTCTACCTCTGAAACCAATAATATGTTAATTAATTGGATTTAAATTAAAAAAATTTAAGAAAAGAAATCAGTAACAGAAAGATCCTTAAGAAAATGTTCAGATATTTGGAAACTAAACAACATACTTCTATTTTTAAGATTGTATTTATTTATTTGACAGACAGAAAGACAGCTAGAGAGGGAGCACAAGCACAGGGAGAGATAGAGAGGGAGAAGGCCTCCTGCTGAGCAGGGAGCCCAATGCGGGTCAATTCCAGGACCCTGGGATCACGACCTGAGCTAAAGGCAGATGCTTAAGGACTGAGCCACCCAGGTACCCCCAAAACAGACTTCTAAATGGCCCATCAACTAAATAAGAAAAACAAGAGGGAAATTTTAATGTATTTTGAACTGAATGAAGATGAAAACACAACATTTAAAATTTGTGGGATGCTGCTAAAAAGTGATACTTTGTGGGAAATTAGTAGTAGTAAAGTTCTTACCAAAAAAAAAAGAGAAAGGTCTCAACTCAGTCATATCATCTTCCATCTTAAAGAATTATTTTTTAAAATATTTTAATTATTTATTTGACAGAGAGAGAGAGAGAGATAGCATTAATGGTGGGGAGGAGCAAGGAGAGAGAAAGAAGCAGGCTCCCCGCTGCGAGCCTGATGTGGGTCTCAATCCTAGGACCCTGGGATTCTGGCCTGAGCTGAAGGCAGACCCTTAACCCACTGAGCCACCCAGGCACCTTATCTTAAAGAATTCTAGGAATAAGGGGCACCTGGGTGGCTCAGTTGTTTAAGCCACTGCCTTCGGCTGAGGTCATGATCCCGGAGACCGGAGATCGAGTCCCACATCGGGCTCCCTGCTCGGCGGGAGGCCTGCTTCTCCCTCTCTCACTCCCCCTGCTCATGTTCCCTCTCTGGCTGTGTTTCTCTCTGTCAAATAAATAAAATCTTAAAAAAAAAAGAATTCTAGGAATAAGAGTAAATACAACCTAAAATAAGTGCAATAAAGAAATAATAAAACTTCAAAGCAGAAATCAATGAAATGAATAACTATTTCCTTCGGAAGATCAGTAAAATTGATAAATCTCTAGCCAAACTGATAAAAAAAGAGAGAAGATACAAATTACCAACATCAAGAACAAGAGCATTGACATCACTACAGATTTTTACAAATGTTAAAAAAGTTAACAAGAAAATATTATAAAGAAATGTCTGCCAATATATTTGACATCGTCAATAAAACAAATTCCTTGAAAGATTCAAATTACCAAATCTCACTCAAGAAGAAATAAGTAACATGAGAAATGCCATAGCTATTAGAAAAATTGGGTATGTAGTGAAAAACCATACCATCAGAGAAACTTCCAGGCCCAATAGTTTCACTGTTTAAATCTACCTAATCTTGGGGCAGCTGGGTGGCTCAGTGGTTAAGCCTCTGCCTTCATTCAGCTCAGGTGAATCGAGCCCTGAGTCGGGCTGCCTGCTTGGCAAGAAGTCTGCTTCTCCCTCTCTCCCTCCTGCTGCTTGTATTCCCCCTCTAGCTGTGCTTCTCTGTGTCGAATAAATAAAATCTTTAAAAAAAATTTAAATCTGGGGCGCCTGGGTGGCTCAGTGTGTTAAAGCCTCTGCTTTCAGCACAGGTCATGATCTCAGGGTCCTCGGATCAAGCCCCATATCAGGCTCTCTGCTCGGCAGGGAGCCTGCTTCCTCCTCTCTCTGCCTGCCTCTCTGCCTACTTGCGATCTCTCTCTCTGTGAAATAAATAAATAAAATCTTTAAAAAAAATTTAAATCTACCAAATCTTTAAGGAAGAAAAGAATACCAATTTAACATAAACTCTTTCAGAAAATTCAAAGGGACATTATACTTCTCAACTTAATCTATGAGGCCAGCATTAACCATAATACAAAAACCAGATAAGAAATTTTAAGAATAAAACTACTAATCATTGGGGCACCTGGGTGGCTCAGTTGGTTAAGCGACTGCCTTCGGCTCAGGTCATGATCCCGGAGACCCGGGATCGAGCCCCGCATCAGGCTGCCTGCTCGGCGGGAAGCCTGCTTCTCCCTCTCTCACTCCCCCTGGCTTGTGTTCCCTCTCTGGCTGTGTTTCTCTCTGTCAAATAAATAAAATCTTTTTTAAAAAAAAAAGTCTATTAAGGGAATGCAAATCCAAACTACAGACTGGAAGAAATTATCTGGAAATCATGTATCCAATAAGAGATCTTGTTCACAGAGTAAAGAAATCTCTAACTCAATATTAGGAAAACAACCCAATTTTTTGCATGGGCAAAAGACCTGAACAGACACCTCACAAAAAAAGAGATGCCCAAATGACAAGCATATGAAAAGATGCTCAACATTATTAGTTATTACAAGAATGCAAATTAAAGCCATGATGAGATATCATTCTGCCCTTACTAAGATTAAAAAGGCTGGACATTCTAAGTGTGGGCCATGATGTGGAGGAACTGGCACTTTTCATACATTGCTGGTAGGAATGTAAATTGCTACAACTACTTTTGAAAACAGTCTGATGGTTTCTTAAAAAGTTAAACATACATCTATCGTCCAAACCAGACATTTCACTTCTAGGTATTTACTAAGAAAAAGTATATGTCCATACAAAAACATGTGCATGGATATTCATAGCAACTTTATTTGTAACAGACCTAAACTGGAAATAACTAAAATGTCCATCAACAAGTGATTGGATAAACAAATTGCAGTATATCCATACAACAGATTACCACTCAGCAAAAGAAAGGAATGAACTATTTTTATAAAAAGACTTATTTATTTGAGAGACAGAGAGAACACAAGTGGGGGGAGGGGCAGAGGGAGAGGGAGAAGCAGATTCCCCACTGAACACAGAGCCCAACACAGGGGCCCGATCCCAGGACCCCAAGATCATGACCTGAGCCAAAGTCAGAAGCTTAACCGACTGAGCCATACAGGTACCCTGAAAGAAATGAACTATTGATAAGACATAATAATGACATGGATGGCGCTCAGGTAATTATGGTGAGTTAAGCCACACTAAAAAGAATAATCTGATTTCATTTATACAAAATTCTGGAAAACACAAACTCATCTATAGTAACATAAGTGATCAATGAGTGATCAATGGTTGCCTGGTAAAGAGGAGGTGCTGGGCAGGGGGAGGCATTATAAAAGGTCACAAGGAATCATTTGGGGGTGTTAACTATGTTCATTATCCTGACTGTGATGAATTCATAACTGTGCACATATGTATGTGTGTATATAAACACTTGTGAACACATTCATCATATGTATATGAACACATTATGTATATATACAAATGTGTGTCTATACACAAATATATGGTACCTATCGTTCATATACATGCCAAAACTTACTAAACTGTCAACTTATTTTAAATATATGCACTCAATTATACAGCAATTATACCTCAATAAAGCTGTTTTCTAAAAATAAGAAAATAAAGGAAACTGGGCATCACTTTGAATAACTGATAGAGGTGGATGGGAAAGCCCGCTAAAATGAACTCACTGTTACCTTGCCCAGAGAACCCCGGAGATTGCTCTAAAAACACTTATATTTCTGAGGAATGTACTAAGTACTCATTTACAGGTAATATCACAATCTCTGATCCTTGGAGTTAGTTTCATAAAAAAGGATAAGTTAGCCAAATATAATGAAATCTGAGAATTTGTTATGTGTTAGAAATAGAGGGTATATAACTGTTAATCCTTATAGGACTAAGAACAATAAACTGTTAAAATGCTAGTAGGCATATAGACATCCCTCGATATAGACATTTCCTCTGGTTTGATAATAACTATCATTTTCCATTTAAGGGTAAGAATAATCTACACATAGAAAGTAATGTTCTCATCAAACTCTAATTTTAGGCTACATCTGAAGAACCCGGCTTTGGCTGCAACTTGGCTGCAAAAAAACACACTTAGCAATCAAGTTGATCTGGCATTACAGAGTTCCCAATCTGTAGCATTGCCATACATAACCTTTAAACATACAGATCTGGTAAAGTATTTCATGCGTGTGTTTTATGTGGCCATCCTATTTATGGCTGTTAGACTGTAGTTCACAAACTAGGAGCATAATGAGAATTCCACAATCACAGGATTTAAAGCTAGAAAGAACCTAAAGTTTATTTATTCAAACCTCCTCCACCTCCTCATTTACAGAAGCACTTGGAGGCTTTGGTTTTCTATTGCTGCTGTAATATTATCAGAAATTTAGGGGCGCCTGGGTGGCTCAGTTGGTTGGGCGACTGCCTTCGGCTCGGGTCATGATCCCGGAGACCCGGGATCGAGCCCCGCATTGGGCTTCCTGCCCGGCGGGGGGCCTGCTTCTCCCTCTCTCATTCCCCCTGCTTGTGTTCCCTCTCTGGCTGTGTTTCACTCTGTCAAATGAATGAAATCTTTAAAAAAAAAAAAAAGAAATTTAGCAGCTTAAAATACCCATTTATTAGGGCACCTGGATGGCTCAGTGGGTTAAGCACCCGCCTCTTGATTTTGGCTCAGGTCATGATCTCAGGGTCGTGGGATCCATGCTCAGTGTGGAGTGTGCTTGAGATTCTCTCTCTACCCTTCCCCCCACTCATGCACGCTCTCTCTAAAATAAATAAATAAAATCCTTTTTTAAAAAACACTCATTGATTATTTCACAGTTCTATAGGTCAGAAATCTAGGCAGACTCACCTGGGAACTGTGTGCAGGGTCTCAAAAGGCCAAGTCAAGGTACTGGCTGACCTGGGCTCTTATCTGGGGGCTTTAGGAGAGGATCGTCATCTATGGTTATTCAGGTATTGGCAAAAATCAGTTTGTAAGGTTGTGGGAAGTGAGGTCTCATTTCTGTACTGGCCTTCAATTGGGATTTCTTCACATTTCCTAGAAGCCACCTGAATTCCCTTTGAACAGTGTTTGTGCTTTGAATATATCTGACTTCACTTTCTGTATACCTCTTCTGCTTTTAAGAGGTTGTGTGATTATACTGGGCACACACAGATAATCCAGGATAATATCCTTATGTTAGGGGTGCCTGGGTGGCTCAGTTGTTAAGCGGCTGCCTTCAGCTCAGGTCATGATCCTGGAGTCCCAGGTTCGAGCCCCACATCCTGCTCCCTGCTCCGCGGGAAGCCTGCTTCTCCCTCTCTCACTCCCCCTGCTTGTGTTCCCTCTCTATCTGTATTTCTCTCTGTCACATAAATAAAATCTTAAAATATATATGTATCCTTATTTTATATTCAACTGATTAATAGTTTTAATTACATATGCATAATCTCTTTTGCCATGTAAGTACCATATTAACAATCCCAGAAATGAGGGCATGGATGGACCTTAGAGGACATTATTCTGCTTTTTACAGGCCCTGAGAAACTAAATGACTTGTCTGAGGACACTCAGTTAGTAGCAAGGACTCATTCCAATACACCACATGTTGGCTCTTGCTGACATATACTCACTGCTCATGCTAAATAGCATTTTAGTAATCATCACTTCAATGTGTGTAAATGGCTCAGAGTTTGTAAAATTGTCCTGTAATTTACTCTTAGGCACAGCTCACAACTGCACAATAAATGAGCAACTGATGTTTATAAAACTGCTTAAGAAGCTAAATGTAGCATCTCAATCATGGCCAGTACGATTAACCTTATATAAAATGGTGAACATGAATCCTATTCTGTAGACACATGGCTCAACTTGAAATGATAAATTATTAGTTCCACTATTTCTTCAAAAGTAGTAATAGCCAAAGTTGAATGCTTACTATGTCCCAGGACTATTACACGAATTAATTTATTTAATCCTCAGACACTCAGGTCTCTTCCTTCTATACACAATTTGTTGAGGGGTTTGTATCATGAAAGGATCTAAATTTGTCAAACACTTTTTCTGCATCTCTTGGGAGAATGACTTTTTTGTGTAGTTTAGATACAACATTATATTAGTTTCAGATGTACAATATAGTGATTCAACAGTTATATACATTACAAAGTGATCACCATGCTAAACCTAGCTACCATCTGTCACTATACTATGTACATACTACATATTATTAACTATATTCCCTGTTAGAGATTGTATCCCTGTGTCTCATTTATTTTATAACTAGAAGTCTATATACTTTAATCACCTTCACCTATTTTGCCCATTCCTCACAAAATCGTGATTCTTATCTTTCATTCTATTACTGTACTATATCAATCACATTTATCACTTTGCATATATTGAAGCATCCTTGCATCCCAGGGATAAATCCCATTTGGTCATACAGTTTAACCATTTTAATGTGTTGTTGAATTCAGTTTGCTAATATTTTGTTGCAAATGTTTGCATCTATATTCATCAAGAGTACTGGTCTATACAAATGCCGTATGATTTCACTCATACGTAGAATTTAGGAAACAAAACAGATGAACATATGAGAAGGAGAAAAAAAAGAGAGAGAAGCAAACCAAAAGAGACTCTTAACAATAGAGAACAAACTCAGAGCTGATGGAGGGAAGTGGGAGGGGTATGGTCTAGATGGGTGATGGGTATTGAGGAGGGTACTTGTTAATGATGAGCACTAGGTGTTATATATAAGTGATGAATCACTAAATTCCACTCCTGAAACATTACATGTTACTTAACTAGAATTTAAATAAAAATCTGGGAGGGAAAAAAGTACTGGTCTATAGTTTTCTTACAGCACTCTCATCTGTCTTTGTTATCAAGGTAATGTTGGCCTCATAAAATGAGTTTGGAAGTACTCCCTCTTCCTCAGTTTTTTGGAAGAGTTTGAGAAGGACTGGCATTAATTCTCTGAACATTTGGTAAAACTCACCAGTCAAGCCATCTGATCCCTGGCATTTCTGTATTGGGAGGTTTTTGATTACTGATCCAACCTCCCTAATCATTACTATTCTGTTCAGATTTTCTATTTCTTCCTGATTCAGTCTTGGTAGGTTGTATGTTTCGAATATTTTATCCATTTCTTCTAGTTTATCCAATTTGTTGGCATATAAATGTTCATAATATTCTCTTATATGCCTTTATATTTGTGTGGTGTCACAAATACAATGTGTAATGTCTCCTATTTCTGATTTTGAGTCTTCTCTCCTCTTAGTCTAAAGTTGTATCAATTTTGTTTATCTTTTTTAAAAAAAACTACCTCTTCATTTCACTGATTTTTTTCTATTGCTTTTCTGGTATCTATTTCATTTATTTCCTCTCTGATTTTTGTTACTTCCTTTCTTCTGCCAACTTTAAGCTTAGTTTGCTTTTCTTTTTCTAGTTCCTTAAAGTATTAAGTTAGGCTGTTTGAGATCTATTTTCTTAATATGTGCATTTATTGCTATAAACTTCCTTCTCAGAACTGCTTTTGCAGATTCCCACAGGTTTGGAGGTATTGTTTCCATTTTCATTTGGTTTTGTTTTTTTTTTAAGATTTTATTTATTTATTTATTTGAGAGAGCACAAAGCAGGGGGAGTGGCAGGTAGAGGTAGAGGAAGAAATGGGCTCCCCATTGAGCAGAGACACCAATGTGGGGCTCGATCCCAAGACCCTGGGATGATGATCAGAGCCGAAGGCAGCAGCTTAACAGACTGAGCCACCTGGGTGCCCCTTCATTTATTTTGAGATATTTTTTATTTCCCTTTTGATTTCTGCTTTGACCCACTGGTTGTTTTGGAGTGTGTTGTTAATTGAATATACCTGTTGAAAATTCGTACCTTTCCCTGCTTGCCTCTTCTTGCTGACTTCTAGTTTCATACCATTGTGGATGGAAAAGTTACTTGGTATGATTTCAATCTTCTCAAATTTACTAAAACTTATTTTGTGATATTATCTCTCCTGGAGAATATTCCATGTGTACTTGAGAATAATGTATGTTTTGCTGGTGTTGGATGGAATGTTCTATAAATGTCTAGTGGGTCCATTTGGTCTAACATACAGTTCAAGTCCAAATTTTCCTTGTAGATTTTCTGTCTGGCTTGCTGAAAGTGGGCTACTGAAGCCTACAACTATTATTTTTCATATTCTTTCATTTTTATCACATCCCTCCATTTCCTATACTGGCATCTCTGGGAGTAAGATTCCTTATTCGTATAGTTTATAGCAAGAATTTATTTGGATAGTTCACAGCTTTACTGTGGAAATGTTAAAAAAGATAAACCATCTACTTACTAGGCCCTCTTTGGAGATACCAAAATATTCTAATTGCACTTATTTCATAATAATGGGTTATCTTCCCCACTAGGCAGTCATCTTCTTGAGACCAAGGACTATATATTATTTAATTCCTGTATTTTTAATGCCCAGCGACAAAATAACTGATACACTGTAGGAACTCAGGTGGGAAAGAATGCATTCCCACTATTATCAACCTAATTCAGGTTCTTATCACTTCAAATGTGAGCTACTTGTGATGATTCTTGTTTTTGTTACTTCTGAACTCATCCCTCTCAATTTCTTGCAAGCTTCCATTAGCAAGTCACTATCCTTTTAAAAACCTTCAGTAGGTCCTTATTTGCCTCTATCATGAAGTCTTTTAACTTGATTTTCAAGGATTTTCACAAATGACCCCAATTTACCTAATTTTATATCTCATTACAGCTTTTATATAAAATGTATGCTACAGCTACTTCTCCTTCCCACTTTACTAAAATCTCTCCCATTTTCAAAGCCCAGCTCAAGTCTCACCTTCAAAGAACTCTTTCCGATGTTCCCAGTCCATTAATGACTTGGGCCTTTTCTGAATTCCTATACTAATTTGTCAGTTATCCTTACTTTCAATGTGCTATCTTATACTGTTATCTTTATATATACACTCTTTCCAATAATACTTATAGGTTCTCTAAAAGAAGTTCCTATGCCTTCTATATGCTGCTCTTTATATGATAGATACTAAATTGGACTAAATTACTGTCTCTAAACCTGCCTTGTGCTCATATTTTGCTCACTCCGCTCTTCCTCCCAGGAATTCCAATATTCATTCACCTATGCTGATCTACATTTTCTAAGTCCCTAGCTCCTCCATTTAGCATTCTCTGAACAACAGAGTTCACAGTGATCTTTTGCTCCCTCCTCTAAATTCATATAGGATTTATCATCATATCATGCATTTCTCATATCCTGCATTTTATTGTCAGTTGACTCATCATAGATATGCTTAACTTGCTGTAGCAGACTGTAAATTCATTAGAGGAATGTCTGTTTCTTATATATTTTTTTATCTCCAACCAGACCCCAGACAACATGTTGTACCAGGCACAATTTTTGTTGATAAAATGAACTTAAATATATCATCCAACATGCTAAGCAAATTTGAACTCTTGTCTCCAAGAAGCAATCAACCTTAAAAAATCCCTTTAATTTCTCTTCCCATCTCAAACACCCTAAAACCAATACCCCTGGGGGAAAAAATAAACCATCTACCCAAACAAATACAGTGAAGATGCAAGAACATATTCTGTACCAACTTCCTTTCCTATAGACTGGAACTATTTTTTCTAATCAACTCATTAACAATTTTTATTAAAACAAAAAATTCTAATGGATGTCCTACAAGTAAGTATATAGTATGGATATCTGACCTGAAATGGGAAATGAGATGAAAGAACTATGGTGATAATTCTTACCAACAGTCAGCTTTGACAGTGGCTGTTAGATGAGAATATCCATGTAAGCATGATTAAATTAAATCCCAGGAGCCAGTGTATGTTTGCTTTTACTTCTTAGTGCCTACTGATAACCTTTTAGATCTATCCCAGGAAGGGATTAAGTGTTGAGAGTATTAGGTCTTGAATATTGTATCTGTCTCTTTCCCTGGATTTTCAGGATATTATCTCATTCATCTCAGTTAGCATGAGATTTCTGCAACCCACTCAAGTAGTTGTTATTATATTATCAGAAGAATAAATTTCACTTAAACATATGATTTAAAAAATATGCTGCATTCTTGGGGCACCTGGGTGGCTCAGTATGTTAAATGTCTGCCTTCAGCACAGCTCATGATCCCAGGGTCTTTTGATCAAGCTCAGAGTCAGGCTCCCTACTCAGTAGGGAGTCAGCTGCTCTTTCTCTCTCTCTCCCCCTCTGCCCCTTCCCCTGCTCATGTGTCCCCACATCGAATAAATAAGTAAGTAAGTAAATAAATAAATAAATAATATGCTGCATCCCTAAATATAACTATACTATATCTTAGAGCCAAAACCTTTTTAGAGGTAAGTCATTTTTGTTTTTTTAATGTTAAGTCTATTGAAAGTCTATTTACTGTATTAGATTTTCTCTAAACAGAACTTTTCTGGAATTCATTTAATGTGTAAAATTGAGAGAGCTCTAAAACATTGTAATATTCAACAATGAGTTCAAAAACATTAATAAAGCAACACCAGGTCTTATATAACAGGAAGGATGGGAACAAAGTGGCTAACCTGCAAAGCTTTTTTTTTAAGATTTTATTTATTTGACAGAGAGAAACACAACTAGAGTGGGAACACAAGCAGAGGGACTGAGAGAGGGAGAAGCGGGAAGCCCGATGTGGGGCTTGATCCCGGGTCTCCAGGATCATGACCTGAGCCGAAGGCAGTCGCTTAACCAACTGAGCCACCCAGGCACCTGCAAGGCTTTCTGTTTATCTGTTGTTGTTGTTTTTTTCCAAGGATTCTAAACAAACTAATTTCCTTCTATCTAATTCTGACTTCCAAAAATTCTGATCTGGACTTCAGAAACCTGATTTTGCTTTTCTCTACTCTTGATTTTAGTTTGGCAATGTCAATGTGATCTCCTACACTCAGTTTCATATTCTTAACTGCTGCACTGACTTTTCTAGATCATTTTATCTCAAGGTTCCTGACTCTATCTTGGTAGTCTTGTTCTAATTCAAAATCTCTTAGTTTGATTATTTAATTTGATATTCTTGTCACTGGTATGAACAATAACTGACTAATCCTACCTAAGCAGTACAAAAAGGAAGGGTCTGAGACATTTTACCAATAACAAGATATCTTAAGTGTAAGATTAGATATGATCTTTTTTATTTAAAAATTTTTACTATAGGGGGCACCTGGGTGGCTCAGTGGGTTAAAGTCTCTGCCTTCCGCTCAGGTCATGATCTCAGCGTCCTGGGATCAAGGCTCCCATCGGGCTCTCTGCTCAACAGGGAGCCTGCTTACCCCCCTCTCTCTCTACCTACTTGTGATCTCTCTGTGTGTCAAATAAATAAATAAAACATTTTTAAAAATTTATTATAAGGATGCCTGGGTGGCTCAGTCATTGAGCTTCTGCCATTGGCTCAGATCATGATCCTGGAGTCCCAGGGTCGAGCCCCATATCGGGCTCCCTGCTGGTGGGAGGCCTGCTTCTCCCTCTCTCACTCCCCCTGCTTGTGTTCCCTCTCTAGCTGTTTCTCTCTGTCAAATAAATAAAGTATTTTTTAAAAATAAAATTTTTATTATAGTTATGGTATGTTTACAGAGTACAAAATAAAATAGATACAAATTTTGAAAAAAAAATTAAAGTTCAAGGTGAGAATACAGTAACAGTAACTTAGTTGGAGTTCAGGACCCTTAGATTTATAAATGAGACTTTTAAGTTATAGAAGTCTTTAAAAAATTACATACAGGAAACTGAAGGGGTGATGAAGACTACACTGAAGGGGTGATGAAGATTGAAGAAGGAAAACCTTCATTTTTAAAGAGATTTTTTATTTATTTATTTGACAGAGAGAGACACAATGAGAAAGGGAACACAAGCAGGGGGAGTGCGAGAGGGAGAAGCAGGCTTCCCCCTGAGCAGGGAGCCCGATGTAGGGCTGGATCCTTGGACCCTGGAATCATGACCTGAGCTGAAGACAGATGCTTAATGACTAAGCCTCCCAGGTGGTCCTCCACCTTTTTTTTTTTTTTTAACAAAGAGAGCAATAGACTCCCAAACATGGCTACTCAATATGTGGTCCACAGACAAACAAATCAGCATCGCATGGAAAGCTTATTAGAAATGCAGATCTTGGGCGCCTGGGTGGCTCAGTGGGTTAAAGCCTCTGCCTTCAGCTCAGGTCATGATCCCAGAGTGCCTGAGAGCCTGCTTCCTCCTCTCTCTCTGTCTGCCTCTCTGCCTACTTGTGATCTCTCTCTGCGAAATAAATAAATAAAATCTTTAAGAAAAAAAAAGAAAGAAATGCAGATCTCAAGCTTCAGTCAAGACCTACTGAATTAGAATCTCTATCTTAACAAGATCTTGAGCTAATCATATACACATTAAAGTATAAGAAGCATTAACATAGAACAGCAAGGATTTGTTGAGAAAAAGGCATATCAAATTTACTTTATCTTTTGACAAGTTTACTTAAAAGATAAGGTCAGAGAGTTAACAGACATAATCTAACAATTTCAGGAAAAATGACTCATAATAACAGAATGTCAAATTATCTATCTGCTTTTCTACAATTTAAAGCATATGGTCTTCCCTTATTATAGCACCACATCTTACCAGAATCTCGTAAGTGTGCAACCTAGAATTGTCAACATACTGACTTCTAATGAAGCTTGACTGTAAAAGGTGAAATTTAAAACAACATTACTTGAGAGACATGGTATTTCCATCCATTTATCAATGTACTGAAAATTTTATCCTTGCAACAAGGTGCATCATCAGAAGCCTAGGTCTGTACTACATTAGCTTATGGTACATAGCAGAATTGCATTCACTTTCTAAAAGTTAATATTCTGCACACTTAGCTTTTATTGCTAAAGTAAACTTCTCCATATAAAATATATTTATGCCTTTGTTCTAAAAATTATCATTGTCCATTATATAATGCAACTTCCTATACTGTCTACAGATGCTAAGTATGTAACATAAAAGAGTGAAACAGACTCTAAGAAAAAGCAACTGCCAGATATATAATGAAATTTATTATTAACTGAACAATGGTATAAGCATTGTTAACATAGTACAAATAGGTAAGAAAATAGAAGCTATAATTTAAATTTGAAATTTAAAAATAAAAATATTTAATTAACCAAATTCTCCTTTTGAAACTGATTTCTCTGTTGATTGGAAAATAGAAACCTGAAACTCTTCTATACCAATATGTCAATATCCACAAGGGCTGACAGGGGAAAAGTAGATGCCTCCATGAAAATTTAGGCACTGTTATCAAGAGATGTCAGCTGGAAAGTGGAATGAATGAATGAATGGTCTGACCAAAAGCAATTAAGGTCTACTACATCTGATATGCCTAAGTTGTCTAATTAGAATCCAATACCACATCACACTACAGTTCAATTTATAGTTCTTTCAAATTAGTAGTATTAATTGAGAAAGGCAAAATAAACAGTTTTTCATTATCATAATGTTGGAAATAAGAAAACATTTTACAAATTCAATCTCTGAATATGTAGTTTAGGTAATCACTTCTATCTCTGGAAGCCAATTTCAGCATAGAGAAGTGAGTCAGATTATTCTTTGCCAAATGAGTTTCCCAAATAAATTACTTCACTAAGAACATACAAATTACAATTTACATTTGTGTAATTACTTATAAATGCATTTGCAGAAAGAGATTCAGGGTGTTTATATGAGTTGTCACAGTCACCAAAGAGGTCAAGTCTTTGAGGTGAGGCAGAAATTTTCCCGTGGATGACATGAACAAGCTGAATTCTTTCAACAGTTCAAAAAATATCTCTTTAGTACCATGTAATGAATGCTATACTGCATCATACAGATCTCCCCTTCAGGAATGAAGTATTTATTTCCAGGTTGCTCTTTAGGAATTACCCTGAAGAGAGCCATCTCACCCATGATTATGCCTCCTCTCCAGGGCAGCTAGTGTCCAAGACTGGCCAACACTGGGCTACAAGACATGGCCATCTTATTCCAACTGAAAACAATTCTGAAGGACTATCCCACCTTCAGCCTTCCCGGTGAGGTAAGCTGAGGCCTTGCAGCTTACATTAGTCGAATTTCTCCCTTTACCTAGTCCAGCCTCCTTTTCTTCCTCTCATAGGCACTGATCCTAAGAGCATCTTGTAATAAACTATCTGCACCCTAAACACCATCTTAAGAGTCTGCCTCCAGGGCAACCCAACCTTTGACAGCACCTCATCCAATATTATGCATCAAATTTACCCAACAAAGCATTAATCTCTGTTGAAGCCACAGAAGAATCTCCATCCATGTATTATCAATACATCTACATGTTTGAGTGTTAGCTTTATAGCACAAAGTGCTTCCTGGTAAATTATACAATTAATAGACATCTTACACTCTTAAAAAACAATCTGTATTTAAATTTCAAATCAAGATTTATTTTAATAACTACAGAAATATCTTCTGTAGTCACACAAATTATGTTGACCAATCAACATTACACTTGTAAAACACAGCAACTGTGTTCAAAAGTTCTGTCATATCAAAATTCTCATTGACACCACAAATAAATATGCTTTACTGGGTGGTATTACATCTATCTATGCAACAACTACAACAAAGAACAAATAACCCCTTTAAAAGCAACCTGCCCAATAAATTACCAGCCATTTCTTCAATGTGCCAAATAACAGCATTTCGGATTAGATTTACATTCGAAACTTAAGAGCACATCTTGTGCCTCTCTCAATAGACACTCTTTTGTAAACTGTCATCTGTGAAAGTGTTTGATGCCTGGACATTTTTTTCCTTAATATATAACTATAAAATTGCATTTTATTAACAGGACTGCTTATTTTATTCAATTATGATGACATCACTTTTCTGTATACTGGCCATAGTTTCTACTTTATTTGGCTTTATAATGAGCCTATAAGTTGTATTGAGTTTACACAGACACACTATGAACATTTAACACACCAAAACCTTTTATTTCCATCACAAAGAAATCTGTTCTCTCTTATTTTCTTGAAATGCCCTCTCAGTCTAGCTGACATTCTCTCACTTTTCTTTTAAAGATTTTTTTTTATTTGACAGAGAGAAACACAGCGAGAGAGGGAACACAAGCAGGGGGAGTGAGAGAGGGAGAAGCAGGCTTCCCGCCAAGCAGGGAGCCCGATGTGGGGCTCGATCCCGGGTCTCCGGGACCATGACCTGAGCCGAAGGCAGTCGCTTAACCAACTGAGCCACCCAGGTGCCCCCATTCTCTTACTTTTAAAAGAGATGTGAGTGCCATAAACATTTAATTTCCTCTTCTGTCCGCTCTACGAAAAATAACACCCCCAAAAGAGATAAGTGACAACCTGACACACAGGATAAGGTAGAAAATAAGGAAGTGTGTGGACTATTCCAGTCAAACTGGAAATGCCCCAATGTCTAAAGGTGGCAATGGCCACTTAGCTCCAAATGATTATCACTTAACAGGAATACTGACCAAGTGTTTCCAGATTTTTCCATTTAAGTCAGAAATGCAGATTTTTCTTTAAAATTGTTAAATGTTGGCAATTAATTCATCCCTAAGCAACATATTTCTGGCCATATCCAGCTCATGTTCTGCTGATTTGCTAACTCTTTGCTATGCGATAAACTCCTAAAGGAAATGGAGACAAAAGTTTGTCAGTCTTGAAGACTATATTCAGGAAATGAGAGACAAAAAAAACCCACTATGAGATATATATAAATCAAATAATAACAGAAGTCCCTCCTTATAAGTAATTTCTTTAAATGTAAATGGATGAAACTCCAATCACAAGGCAGAGATTAGAAGGGATAAACAGAATCCAACTATATACTGACCAGAAGAGACTCACTTTAGATTCAAAGATACAAACAGGCATGAAGTGAAATGATAGAAGATATTCCATGCCTATAGTAACCAAAAATGAGCAGAGGGTGGTTATAACAAAACTGATTTTAAATTTAAAAAGTTACAAAAGGCAAAGAAAGACATTATACATTAATTAAAATCCAATACAGCAAGAAGATATAACAATAATAACAGACCATCAATTTAAGAGAACTGAAGGTAAAACAGCACTCCACAATAATAGTTGGAGATTTCAAGACTTCTTTTCAAAAATGGATAGAACAATGGGACAAAAGTAAGAAATACAGGACTTTAACAACACAGTAAACCAAGAGACATATACAGCACAGTCTACCAAGTAACAGAATACACATTCTTCTTAAGTGCACATGGAACATTTTCCAGGATAGACCAAATTTTAGGCCCAACTTTAGACTCAATAGATTTCATTCATTCATTCATTCATTTACTTATTCATTCATATATACAAACATACATACATACAAACAGAGAGAGAGCAAGAGCAGGGCAGGGGATAGATGGAGAGGGGGAAAGAGAATCTTAAGTAGGCTCCATGCCCACTGTGGAGCACAATGTGGGGCTCAATCTCATGGCCTCAGCTGAAATCAGGAGTCAGAAACTCAACGGGCTGAGTCACCCAAGCACCCCTCAATGGATTTTTAAAAATAGACATAATACAGGATATCTTTTTTGATAACAAAAGGATAAAGTTACAAATCAGTAATGGAAGAAAAACTGAAAATATTTAGAACTTGTAGAAATTTAAAAAAGCTTATAGAAAACAGAAAAAGGCATGCTAAGGGGGAAATTTATATCTATAAATGTTTACATCCAATAACAAGAAATATCTCAAATCAATAACCTAATTTTACAACTAAGAGAATAAGAAAAAGAAGAACAAACTAACCACAGAACTACCAGAAGGAAGGAAATAATAA
This sequence comes from Spilogale gracilis, assembly GCA_004023965.1. Taxonomy (NCBI): domain Eukaryota; kingdom Metazoa; phylum Chordata; class Mammalia; order Carnivora; family Mephitidae; genus Spilogale; species Spilogale gracilis. Next base: position 39,657 of record PITA01005271.1, read on the forward strand.
AATTAGAGCAGAAATAAAAGAAATAGAAACGAGAGGGGCACCTGGATGGCTCAATCAGTTAAGGACATGATCCCAGGGTCCTGGGATTGAGCCCCACATCAGGCTCCCTGCTCAGCAGAGAGCCTGATTCTCCCTCTCCCTCTTCCTGCCACTCTGCCTATTTGTGCTCTCTCTATCTCTCTGCCAAATAAATAAAATCTAAAAAAAAAATAGAAGAAATAGAGACTAGAAAAACAATAAGAAAAAAACAATGAAACTAAGAGTTGTTTTTTTGAAAAGATAAACAAAAATGACAAATCTTTAGCTAGATTAAGAAAAAAGGAAGACTTGAGGGGCACCTGGGTGGCTTAGTTGGTTAAGCTACTGCCTTCGGCTCAGGTCATGATCCCGGAGAACCGGGACTGAGCCCCACATCGGGCTTCCTGCTCGGCGGGAAGTCTGCTTCTCCCTCTCTCACTCCCCTTGCTTGTGTTCCCTCTCTCGCTGTGTTTCTCTCTGTCAAATAAATAAATAAAATCTTTAAAAAAAAAGAAAAGAAAAAAGAAAAAAGGAAGATTTGAATAGAAATAAAAGACATTAAAACTGATGCCTCAGAAATGTGAAGAATTTTAAGGGACTAACATGAAAAGTTATATACCAAATTGGATAACCTAGAAAAAATGCATGAATTCCTAGGAGCACAACCATCTATGAAGTGTGAATCATTAAGAAATAGAACATGATAGACCTATAACTAGCAAAGAGATTGAAGCAATAATCAAAAATCTCCCAACAAAGAAAAGCTCAGGATTATATGGCTTTACTCCCAAATTCTACCAAATTTTTAAGGAATAAATGACAATCCTTCTCGAGCTCTTCCAAGAGATTAGAGAAGGGAACACTTTGAAACTTCTTTAATGAAACCAGAATTAGTGATATAAAAAAAGGAAAAAAGAAAATACCAGTGGCATTTTTCACAGAAGTAGAACAAGAATCCTAAAATTTATACAGAACCACAAATGACCCTGAATAGCCAAAGCAATCTTGAGAAGGAAGAACGAAGCTGGAGGTATCATGCTCCTGGATTTCACATTACACTAGAAAGATACAATAATCAAAACAGTATAGTACTGGCATGAAAACGCACACATATATCAAAGGAATAGAACACACCACCCAGAAAAAAAACCCACACATATGTATCATCCTCAATGAGGAAAAACTGAGAGATTTTCCTCTACAGTAAGGAACAAGATAGGGATGTCCACTCTCACCACTGTATTTAACATAGTATTGGAAGTCCTAGCTTCAGTAATCAGACAACACAAAAAAATAAAAGGCATCTAAATCAGCAAGGAAGATGCCAAACTTTCACTATTCACAGATGACATGATGTAGAAAACCTGAAAGAATCTACAAAAAAATTGCTAGAACTCATATACAAATTCAGCAAAGTTGCAGGATGTAACATCTGCACTCTGAAAACTATAAAACCCTGATGAAAGAAATTGAAGATGACACAAAGAAATGGAAAGACATTCCATGCTCACGGATTGGAAAAATAAATATTGTTGAAATGTCTACACTACCCAAAACAATCTAGACATTTAATGCAATCCCTACCAAAATATCAACATCCTTTCCCAGAGCTAGAACAAACAATCCTAAAACTTGTATGTAATCACCAAAGACCCCAAATAGCCAAAGCAATCTTGATAGAGAAAAACAAAACCGGAGGCATCATGATTCCGGACATCAAGCTATATTACAAAGTTGTAAGGATCAGGATAGTATGATACCGGCACAAAACAGATCAATGGAACAAAACAGAAAACCCAGAAATGAAGCCGCAACAATATGGTCAACTAATCTTCAAAAAAGCAGGAAAGAATACCCAATGGAAAACAGTCTCATCAACAAACACTGTGAAAACTGAACAGCAACATAGAGAAGAATGAAACTGAACCACTTTCTTATACCATACACAAAAGTAAATTCAAAATGGATGAAAGACCTAAATGTGAGACAGGAAACCATCAATATTCTAGAGGACAACATTGGAAGCAACCTCTTTGACTCTGGCCACAGTAACTTCTTACTAAACATGTCTCTGGAGACAAGGGAAACAAAAGCAAAAATAAACTACTGGGACTTCATCAAGATAAAAGGCTTCTGCTCCGCAAAGGAAACAATAAAACTAAAAGGCAGCTTATAGAATGGGAGAAGATATTTGCAAATGACATATTTGATATCTAAAATCTATAAAGAACTAATCAAACTCTACACCAAAATACAAAGGATCCAGTTAAAGAAATAGGCAGAAGACATGAAGAGATAGACATGTTTCCAAAGAAGACATCCAGATGGCTAATAGACACATGAAAAGATTAAAAGATTCTCAACATCCATTCATTATCAGGGAAATACAAATCAAAACCATGATGAAATACCTCACCCCAGTCTGAATGCGTAAAATTAACAAGAAACAACAGGTGTTGGTGAGGATGTAGAAAAAGGGAAACCCTCTTACACTACTGGTGGGAATGCAAACTGGTCCAGCCACTCTGGAAAATAGTATGGAGGTGCCTCAAAAAAGTTAAAAAATAGAACTACCCTATGACCCAGCAACTGCACTACTAGGTATCTACCCAAAGGATACAAAAATACTGATTCAAAGGGTCACATGCACCCAATGTTTATAGCAGCATTATCAAAAATAGCTTAATTATGGAAAGAACCCAAAGGTCCATCAATGGATGACTGGGTAAAGAAGATGTGGTGTTGGGGCGCCTGGGTGGCTCAGTTGGTTAAGCAACTGCCTTCGGCTCAGGTCATGATCCTGGAGACCTGGGATCGAGTCCCACATCGGGCTCCCTGCTCGGCAGGAAGCCTGCTTCTCCCTCTCACTCCCCCTGCTTGTGTTCCCTCTCTGGCTGTGTTTCTCTCTGTCAAATAAATAAAATCTTTAAAAAAAAAAAAAAGAAGATGTGGTGTGTATATATCTATATATATCTGTAAGGACCTATTTGGATGTCCAAGCCACCATCTTGTTGTTTACTCAGAAAAACAGCTCCTGGAAAACAAAGGTGAGCCAGATTGGGTGAGAAGCCCAATCAGTTAACCCCCTCAACCAGGAGCAATGGAGATGCAAATTAAGAATTGGCAGCCAGTTCCCAGTACTTAGGACCAGGTGGGAACGCCCAATCAGTTAATCCCCTTAACCTCCTGGACCCTGACCAATGGAGATCCCCTGGTAAACCACTCTGTGTTTAAATTGTAAAGGGGATTATGAACTTAACAGTTTAAATGTATTCATCATCACAGCAGAGTGAAAGAATTAACTCTAGGCAGCTGCGTGACTGCAGTCAGCTGATGGGGTGTGGTTTTGCGCTATAAAAGCTAGCTTGTAAGACTAGGCAGGGGTCGTTCTCTTCTTAGAGGAGACCCTGGCCGAGGCCAGTGAAATTCTGATGCTTGGCGTGAAATAAAGCTTTGCTTGACCTTCGCTTTTCTATCAGCTTTGTTCCTTTGACCATGGACCCTAATAATATCTATATAGATACATATATAGATACAGATGTAATGGAATATTACCAGATAAAAAATGCAATCTTGCCATTTGCAAGGATGTAGATGGAACTATAGAGTATTGTGCAAGTGAAGTAAGTTAGAGAAGGACAAATACCATGATTTCACTCACAGTGGAATTTAAGAAACAGAACAGATGAACGTGTGGGAAGGGAAAAAAAAGATAGGAAAGGAAAACATGAGTCTCTTGATAGAGAACAAACTCAGGGTTGATGGAGGAGAGGTGGGTGGGGGATAGGCTAAATAGGTGATGGGTATTAAGGAGGGCACTGGGTGTTGTATGTAAATGATGAATCATTAAATTCTACTCCTGAAACCAATATTACACTGTATGTTAGAGTTTAAATAAAATTTTGAAGAATAAAATTAGAAAAAAAAGAAACTATGTGGTCCAGAAATCTAAAATATATACTATCCTATCCTTTAAGAGAAAGCTTGCTACTGTGAATTTGACGAAGACAGTTGGAATGCCTACAAAATCTGAAGATAACCTAAACTGGGAAGAGTAGTTAAATAAAACACATGATAGAATTAAAATTCACAGCATTATAACAACTGAAAAAAATAGGCTATAATAATCAGGTTGAAACTTAAGAGCTTATAAAATATATGTGGGATAATAGAAAATATATTCTTTACTATCTGCCCCCAGTTCAGGAGCACAGAGATCTAAAACCCTGGTCATTTCTTAAGTGGTAAAAACAGTAGGAGCAGCTCTCATTCCAATATTTGTTTTCTACCTCATCCCTGACACAGAGCTCCTAAAAGTCCTGTAAATTCCTAAGTGATAAGATCTCTAGCAGCATCTTTTGTTCTATTACTCTGGATGGCTCCTGGATTGGGGCTGATCACCAGAATGACCAAGCCATGATTAGAAGCTTGGAATTTTCAGCTCCACCCCAAATCCTCCAGAGAAGACAGAAGGACTAAAAATAGAATTAATAATTGATCATGCTTACGTGAGGAGGTCTCCATAAAACCCCAACAGTGCAGAGTTCAGGAAGCTTCCAGGCTCGTAAACACATTCACAACAAGAGGGCACCACACCACAACTCCTTATGTACAGAAGCACCTGTGCAGAGAATTCTCCCAGATCTGTATCCTTTACCATGTCCTTCAATAAACTGGTAAACACAAGTTAAGTGTTTCCCTGAGTTTTGTGAGCCACTCTAACAAATTAATTGAACCTGGGGAGGAATAAATTGAACCTGGGGAGGAGGGTGTTCGAACCTCTGATCTATATCCAGTTGGTCAGAAACATAGGTGATAAAAAAAAAAAAAAAAAAAAAAAAAAAAAAAAAAAAAAAAAAAAAAAAAAAAAAAAAAAAAAAAAAAAGAAACATAGGTGATAACCTGGGCTTGCAACTGGCTTCCAATGTATGTGGGCGGAGGGCAGTCTTGCAAGACCAATCCCTTAAACTGTGGGATCTGAGGGTATCTCCAGATAGATAGTGTCAGAACTAAGTTGAATTACAGCACACCCAACCAGTGTCACAGAGAATTGCTTGGTGTGGGGAAAAACCTCCACATATTTAGTGGCAAGAAGTGAAATGTTTTGTGTGAGCGTAAAGGACACTCACAGGGAAGAAATATACATGAGAAAAACACACAGTAGGAAAAGAACTAGGCTTTCTCCTTTTAGTGTGGCCATTGGGTACTTATTTAATCATAAAGGTAAAGGATATGGAATTCAGAGATAAGAGCAACTGATATTATAAAGATCTACTTTTCTAAGCCTAGTAAATTCACTATGTGATGTGGCTGTGAGAAAGGAGCTAATCTTAACATTGGCTTCATTAAAAGAAACATAGGTTCTAGAACAGTGCTGCCCAGTTGAACTTCCTATACTAATGGAACTGTTCTCTCTCTGCACTGTTTAATACACTTACCACATATGGCTGTGAAACTTGATATATCTGGTGTGACTGAGGGATTAAATTTCTTTATTTTCTTTCATTTTAATTAATTTAAATTTAAAAAGCTATATGGGGCTAGTTGCTACAATATTGGGTAGTGCAGGTTTAGAACATTTAGAACATAAAAAACAGATACTATTGGTTAGAGCAGATCTGTAGTATTATGTTCATTTCCAGTTACCATACTTACAAACTCGAAGTGACTGGTCATACTAATGAACAATGTTAGAATGAAATGGGGGAAGAACTGTCAAGTAAAAGATGTGATGTCACCACATGGCAGAACTAGCAGCAGCCTTAGAAATTACTGGAAAATATGTATCAATTATATATAAGAAATATTTTTATATTCCAGCTTTGTAGAAACATATTTATAATTAATATTATATTAATATTTATTATTTATATTTATATTTTATATTTATTTATATAAATATAATAAACTATATTTATAATTAATATAATTAATATTATATTAATTATAAATAACGTATAAATATTCTTACTATTCTTATTCTTATCCTTATTATTACAATCTCCTCTTCCATAGATATTCCAGAAGAGGCTGAATGCCTTCTCATCCAAGAAGTCATGTGTCAGGTAGAAAACTGGTCTGCAAAAATGCTTGGTAAGCTACAGCTTGCAGGCCAAATCCAACCAGCCACCTGGTTTTGTAAATAAAGCTTTATTGGAACACAGCCACTTCCATTTACTTATAGATTTTCTATGGCTACTTTCAACACTACAAGAGCAGAGTAAAGGAGGTGTTACAGAAAATTCATGGTTTACAAAGGCTAAAATACATAACCACCTGGCCCTTCGCAGAAAATGTTTACCATCCACCTAAAATAGTGATTCTCAGAACCACCTGGAGAACTAATAAAGAAGAGAGGTCTGGACTTGTTGGAGCAAGGCAGGGCCTGATCTCTGTATTTTTAAAAAGTTCCCTAGTGATCATTTTGTATAACCATTTTATTGAGATATAATTCCCATACCATACAATGCATCCATTTAAAGTACACAATTCAGGGGCGCCTGGGTGGCTCAGTTGGTTGAGCGACTGCCTTCGGCTCAGGTCATGATCCCGGAGACCTGGGATCGAGCCCCACATCAGGCTCCCTGCTCGGCAGGAAGCCTGCTTCTCCCTCTCTCACTCCCCCTGCTTGTGTTCCCTCTCTGGCTGTATTTCTCTCTGTCAAATAAATAAATAAAATCTTAAAAAAAATAAAAATAAAGTATACAATTCAATGGTTTTTTGTGTATTCACAGAGTTGTACAACCACCAATGAATTTTAAAATATTTTCATCACATCAAAAAGAAATACCATACCCATTAATAGTCTCTCCCCATTTTCCCCAAGTCTCACAGCCCTAGGCAACCACTAATCTACTTCCTGTTTCTATAACTGTACCTATTCTGGAATTAGTATATACATGGAATGATACAATATATGATCTTAGTGACTGGCTTCTTTCACTTAGGGTAATGTTTTTAAGGTTCACCCATGTTATAACATGTATCAGTACCTGTTTATTTTTATTTTTCTTAATTTTTTAAAGCTATGAATTCTAGTTAGTTAGCAGTGTTATATTAATCTCAGGTGTACAATATAGTAATTCAACAGTTCCATACATCACCCTTTATTACCAAATAATATTCCATGGTATAGGTATACCACATTTTGTTTACCTCTTCATCAGTTCATAGCATTTTGATTATTTCCACATTTGAATATTAAGAATAACAGTGCAATGAACATTCACATTTAAAGTTTCATGGACATGAATTTCCTATTTAACTCAGGAGTCAAACTATTGGGTCATATGGTAACTCTATTTAACTTACTGACAAACTAAGAGACTGTTTTCAAAGTAGCTGCACAATTTTACATTCCCACTATCAGTGTATGAGAGTTACAATCTCTCTACATACTTGCCAACATCTGCTATTATCTGTCTTTTAGATCACAGCCATCCTAGTGGGTGCAAAGTGGCCTCTCATTGTGGTTTTGAGTGGCATTTCTCTGATGGCTAATGATGTTGAGCCATCTTTTCAAGTGCTAATTCTCCAGTAATTCCGAAGCACACTGAAGCCTGAGAACCATTAAGAGGTCTGTAAACACTTTAAGATCCCTTTCGAAGAACTGCCTTCCTGTTCCACCTGACACTGCCGTGTAGGTTAACCTAGACCTAACACCTGTTTTTACAGCCCTGACTACCTTATTCCTTTCTCCTTTTATTTCTTTTTCAAAATGTTAATGTTAATTTTAAAATTAACTTGACTCTTGACTATTTAAGTCATTGAGCAAGCAGTTCCATCTTCTAATTTGATCAAGCACAATGGCAAATGCAGTGCTCCGTGAATATAGATGGATAGAAATGGGTATATTCAATATATATTAATGGAAACCTTAAAAAATGTTAGTCCTTAGAGAAAAGAAAATCCATTCTACTGTACCTTTCATGATCCATCAGCAGTTTAGCAACGTTCAGACAAAAGTCTAGAGACATGTCAAGATGCATTATTTCTGTGACAGCTAAAAAAGAAAAAAATGAAATAATCATATCAGTTTCATTTCAGAAGAAGCTCAGCTATTCAGTAATTTTTCTCTGTTCAAAATCTACTTTCTAAACATTTGCCATATACCATGCCTTGCCTAATAATTTATACAAATCTTTTTGGGGTGCCTGGATGGTGGCTCAGTCATTAGGTGTCTGCCTCTGGCTCAGGCCATGGTCCCAGGGTCCTGGGATCAAGCCCCACATTGGGCTCCCTCCTTGGCGGGAAGCCTGCTTCTCCTTCTCCCACTCCCCCTGCTCGTGTTCCCTCTCTCACTGCGTCTCCCTCTCTCCATCAAATAAATAAATAAAATCTTAAAAAAAAATAAAAATCTTTTTATAAAATAGTAACATCCAATGCTAGAGTACGGTGAAAACAGATACTCTTCTATGGATGGCAAAGTAACTCAGTATAACCTTTTTGAAAAGTGATCTGCCAATACTGTACACTAAGAACTCAGTTGTTAAAAAAGCTTGGGACCTGAAGTCAGATAGACTTATATTTGAAACCACTTGCTGCCACCTATATGGCTATAGGCAAGTTACTTAGTTTTTCTGTGCCTTAGTTTTGTCATCGGTAAAATGGGAATGTATCACCAATCCCTTAGGTTTGTTGAGAGGGTTACATGAGATAACGCATGTAAATTACATAGCAAAGCACCCAGCACTTAGTAAGCACTCAGTAAATGACAGCTACTATTATTATTACATATTCCCTCTACTGCAAAAAGTGTACTTCTAAAAAGCCATCTGAAATAAAGGAAAATGTTTATAAGCAAAGATATTAAAATCAGTGTAATTATAATAACAATAAAAAGGAACTATATTCTTCAGTGTCTACTATAGGCAGGTGATAAACCATTACAAAAACCATGTTAAGTATGAAATAACAGAACAATGAATATGCTCTAGTATGAAAAATGTTTATAAGATTTGTAAGTGGGGGCGCCTGGGTGGCTCAGTTGGTTAAGTGACTGCTTTTGGCTCAGGTCATGATCCTGGAGATCCGGGATCGAGCCCCACATCAGGCTTCCTGCTCAGCGGGAAGCCTGCTTCTCTCTCTCAGTCCCTCTGTTTGTGTTCCCTCTCTCACTGTGTTTCACTATGTTAAATAAATAAATAAAATCTTTAAAAAAAAAAGATTTGTAAGTGAAAAATCAGAAAATAAAGCCTGCATGTGCTATATGGTCAAAATTCTATAAAACAAACAAATTTAACCCAAATAGAAAAAGCACTGAAAATAAATGATCAAACTGCTAGAAGTGATTGTGTTCAGACTATTTATTTACCAAATATCTAATGAGTGTATTCTCTGTGCCAGGAACTGTGCCTGGTGCTAAGAACCCAGTAGGGGACAATACACACAAAAATCCCTATTGTCAGGGAACTTATGTTCCAGTGAACGGAGGTACTGTGGATATTTTTAGTATTTTCCAGAAGTTTCCTTAATGGGTATATGCTACCCTTTCATAATAAAAAAATTTTTGTATATTTTTCCACTTTTTGCACTGCAAAAAATACCAGTGAAACTCTAATGCCAGCAGTTACATTGACCATTCTAAGAGTAAAGTATTTCCATCAGCAAAGAAGTGAATGGACTATAAAAATGCAAGTTTCATACATTCTTTCAATACATCAAAGTAAAAGATAATTTAATATTTTAAGGTATAGAAAACTTGGATTCAGGGAAGTCTCCTAAATTGTAATCTAACATTGTGACTTTGATAGTCTGAATATCAAGAGACTAGATTAAATAAAAACAATATGGGCATAAAGAATAGTTTCATATTAAACTCTGCTTTTTATCTACATTTTGATAAATACTATAATGGGGAATTCTAATCTAAGATCAATCAATTTTAAAGTAGGTGACTCCATAATCCCTTTGCTCTTCCTATATCATATTGGTTTGAGTAAGCCTATTCCTTTAATAGGTTAGTTGGTTTGTTTATTCGCCTAGTGGGGAAAAAAAGCAGTTCTTTCTGGTTCCTAACATTTTTCAACCTGTGAATACTGAGGTGATACTGTTACCTAGAGATACAGAATCTTCTATACACTTCAGCTCCTAAGGTCTCCTAGTGATTAGCTAAAACCCTAGAGGTCACAGAAAGTTTCAGAAGTACTAAATTAGAACTAAATTTAAAGCTACTACCAAGGGCGCCTGGGTGGCTCAGTTGGTTAAGTGACTGCCTTCGGCTCAGGTCATGATCCCAGAGACCTGGGATCGAGTCCCACATCGGGCTCCCTGCTAGGCGGGAGGCCTGCTTCTTTCTCTCTCACTCTCCCTGCTTGTGTCCCCTCTCTGGCTGTGTTTCTCTCTGTCAAATAAATAAAATCCTTAAAAAAAATTTTTTTAAAAAGCTACTACTACCAAATTTTATTATCCTATTTATTAAAAATTGTTATTATTTATGGTATAATAAAAATTGTTATTATTTAGGTGGTATAATATGGTATGGTATAATAATATATTTATGGTATAATTTACGGTATATAATATATAGCATATAATTTTATATAGTAAAAATGTAGCTCTGTAATAACTATATTTTTATATAGAAAAAATAAAGCATATACACTTTAAAAGAATTTAAATTATTTTTATGGCTAAACATAACTGAAATACTATTAAGGAGCCAGTGTACATAGACAGACTTTTTGCAGTAGTTACAGTAATAATTAAAAGCTACAATAATAGGTAACAGGTTTTGCACACAAACTCTGCACCAGGCATGCTGTTAAATGCTTCATACACATTTTCTCAAAATATTCTCAAACACAATGAGGTAGATAGTATATCTCTTTTAAAGATGAAGAAACTGAAGCACGGAAAAATAAAGTGACTTGCCAAATGACTCAGAGATGTATATCAGCATGTTTACTCTGTGAAGTGTACACTCTAGACCCTTAAGAATTTTTTTTTTTTACAGATTTTACTTATTTGATAGAGACACAGCAAGAGAGGGAACACAAGCAGGGGGAGTAGGAGAGGAAGAAGCAGGCTTCCTGCCGAACAGGGAGCCAGATGTGGGGTTGGATCCCAGGACCCTGGGATCATGACCTGAGCCGAAGGCAGATGTTTAATGACTGAGCCACCCAGGCACCCCAACCCTTAAGAATTCTGAAAAAGGGGGCACCTGGGTGGCTCAGAGGGAGCCTGCTTCCTCCTCTTTCTCTGCCTACTTGTGATCTCTCACTCTGTCAAATAAATAAATACAATCTTAAAAAAAAAAAAAAGAATTCTGAAAAAGGGGCACCTGAGTGGTGCAGTCCGTTAAGCATCCAACTCTTGATTTCAGCTCAGGTTGTGATTTCAGGGTCATGAGATCAAGCCCCATGTTGAGCTCCACACTCAGCACGGAGTCTGCTTAAGACTCTCTTCTCCCTTTCCTTCTGCCTTTCCCCACCTTCTAAAATAATAAATCTTAAAAAAAAGAATTTTGAAAAACGAAAAGCAATGTTTATACAAGTAATTATAAAAAGCACAGCATTACAAAACTTTTTCCATCCAAAGTTAATCTTTTTTTCATGGTAGTAGACAACTTCAGAAGGGCAGCTGCAATTTTTGCTACACTAAAAAACAAACAAAAAAACCCAAAAAACCTAATAGTTTTTATTCAGCTATTTTTTTTACTACCTATTAAATCTGCAACTAGTCCCTCTTCCTTCTCTTTTTCTTCCTAGCTGACAAGCTTCTCCTTTTCCTATGTGATCAATTTCCTGCTCAGTCACCATCAAATTGCACTTATTGTTTGCATACTGTAAAAGGTCCTATATTAAACAAACTGGAAATGATATTTCAAAATTGTGTGTTCTTCACATAGAGACGATACCTTCAAGGAGTTCTTCATTAGCTATTTCACTCTTCAAGAGGATTTTCATCTTTAAGAAAAGTCCAGCTGGATTTAAGTGTTCCTATTTTAAACAGAGAAATCACAATGACATTAAAACTGTACAATGTAGAAGACAATTTTCAACTAATTGCCTGTTTTATTCAAACACAACAGAAAGATTCATGATCAAAGAAAATCAAAGTTATAAAAGATCAGATCATAAAATCCAGTTTATCTCTGAAGATGTTTTCTGATATTTAATCTAAATGAAATAATACAAGAAAAAAACATTTAAACATTTGATTGAGTGGCAAGCACTTAATGGCAAGGTCATTTAAACATTGTGAATGTAAGGCTATATTCTTGATAAGCAAACTCTACAATGTCAATTATATTTGCTCTATTTTGAGATTTTGGTAACAACTAATGTCCTTTGGAAATATGGCTGAATGAAATAAAAATGTCTTGTCTTCCCTATGGGATATGCCAGTCATATTTACTATTAATAACAATATACTCTGAATAGTTTTTCTAAATCCTTGTTAGTTGATTCTATGCTATCTGTGGTCTCTTGCCTAGTTCTATTTTTTCCTGACAGGATACATATTTAAACAGCTGGCTCAGAGTAAAAGGGCAGTCTAGGCCCACAGAAGAGAACTTTTCTCACTACAAAGTCATTTAATCTCTACACAAAAATTGTACTCATTTGCTCCAACCATGGCAAATAATTATAGCAATTCATGTGTGAGATGCCTTAAGAATGGAAAGTTAGGGAAAGTATGCACTGATTTTAAAAGGGTTCACAAATATAGATGCCATCAATACAAATAATAAACTGGAGGTGCAAATTTTAATTTACTGCATTGCCACATTTCCTGAAAGACACGTTGGAATAGGTCTTGGATTCAATTCCATGTACAGGTCTTCCAGAGCTTGGTGGGATCTTGTTTTCCTTCAGTCTACTATACTCACACAAGTTGACATTCTGGTTTTCCCTTTGATTTCATTACCAAACAACTCCAGAGAATGGACAACACTTTGCTTTCATTGTATAATCATGGATTCATTTCTACAAACATTTGCACAGTAGGGTCTATTCTTGTCTCCTGAAGCTACACTTTCAGAAATCATAACTACTTGTTAAATCCATTAGCTTTCTCCCTATAATTAATATCCTTGTCTTTTCTGTAACTTTTATCACTATTTTTAAAAAGATTTTATTTATTTATTTGACAGAGAGAAACACAGCTAGAGAGGGAACACAAGCAGGGGGAGTGAGAGAGGGAGAAGCAGGCCTCCCGCTGAGCAGGGAGTCCGATGTGGGGCACAATCCTGGGACTCCAGGATCATGACCTGAGCCAAAGGGAGATGCTTAACCAATTGAGCCACCCAGGTGCCCTGGATCGACTTTTCTTAAAGAAGACCTATGGATGGGCTACAGACACATGAAAAGATGCTCAACATCACTCATCATCAGGAAATTACAAATCAAAACTCCAATGATATCACCTCACACCTGTCAGAATGGCTAAAATCTACAACACAAGAAATAACCAGTGTTAAGGAGGATGTGGAGAAAAGGAACCCTTCTACAGTGTTGGTGGGAATGCAAACTGGTGCAGCTACTCTGGAAAACAGTATGGTGTTTCCTCAAAAAGCTAAAAATAGAACTACCCTATGATCCAGCAATCACACTACTGGGTACTTACACAAAGAATACAAAAACCACTAACTCAAAGGGATACATGCACCACTACGTTTATAGTAGCAATACTTATCATACCCAAGATATTGAAACAGACCAAATGTCCATTGACTGATGAATGAAGCTGGGATATGTGTGTACACAGACACACACACACACACACACACACACACACACACACAGAGGAATATTATTCAGCCATAAAAAGGAAATCTTGCCATTTGCAATGGCATCGATATGAGCTAGAGAGTATAATGCTAAGTGGAATAAAGTCGGAAAAAGACAAATACCATAGGATTTCCCTCATCTGTAGAATTTAAGAAATAAAACAAATGGACAATGAAAAAAAAGAGGTAAATCAAAAAACAGATTCTTAACTATGGAGAATAAACTGATGGTTACTAGAAGGGAGGTGGGTTGAGGGATGGATGAAATAGGTGAAGAGGATTAAGAGTACACTTATGATGAGCACTGAGTAACATACAGAATTGTTGCATCAGTATATTGTATAACTGAAACTAGTATAACATTGTATGAATTAAAAGTTAAAAATAAGCTGTAATAGAAACACAGTGCACTTATATAAAACTAGAGGGAAAATGAGATCTTGCTATTTGCAACATGAATGGATCTAGAAGGTATTATGCTGTGAAATAAGTCAGACAAGAAAGATAAATACCATATAATTTCACTTATAGGTGGAATCTCAAAAACAAAAGAAAACAAAACAAACAGAAACAGACTCACTGTAACAGAGAACAAACTGATGGTTGCTAGAGGGGAGGGGAGTGAGGGCAAGGGGAGACTAGGTAAAGAAGATTAAAAAAAAAAGATTAATAGGTACAAACTTCCAATTAGAAAACAAGTCATAGGGGGCACCTGGGTGGCTCAGTGGTTTAAGCCTCTGCCTTCGGCTCAGGTCATGATCTCTGGGTCCTGGGATCAAAACCTGAGTCAGGCTCTCTGCTCAGCGGGGAGCTTGCTTCCTCCTCTCTCTCTGCCTGCCTCTCTGCCTACCTGTGATCTCTCTCTCTGTCAAATAAGTAAATATAAATAAAATCTTAAAAAAAAGAAAAGAAAAGAAGTCATAGGGATGAAAAGTACAATGTAGGGAATATTTTACCAATGTTGTATGGTGATAGACGGTAACTACCCTAATTATGGTGAGCATTTTGTAATGTATGTAATTGTTGAATCACTATCTTACACACCTGAGAGTAATAGAACATTGTATATCAACTATATTTCAATAAAAATTAAAATAAGAAAATCCTAAGAAATTTAATAAAACCTATTAAAGCTAAAAATTGAGCTCAGAAAGATTCCAACACCCTTATTTTTAAAATGAATGTTATTTCCATATACTAACCATAACCAATTCAAAATTGAAGTTAAGAAAATAATGCCATTTAAAGTAACATCAAAAAGAATAAAATACACAGAGATAAATTTAACAGGGCGCCTGGGTGGCTCAGTAGGTTAAGCCTCTGCCTTCGGCTCAGGTCATGATCTCAGGGTCCTGGGATCGTGGCCCACATTGGGCTCTCTGCTCAGTGGGGAGCCTGCTTCCTCCTCTCTCTCTGCCTGCCTCTCTGCCTACTTGTGATCTCTCTCTCTGTCAAATAAATAAATAAAAATTTTAAAAAAGAAATACATTTAACAAAAGAAGATTTGAATAATGAATACCACAGGATATTGTTCAAAGAAATTAGAGACCTAACTAAATGGAAATACATCCCATGTTCCTGGATTGAGGACTGAATATTGTTCAGATGACAATAATCCCCAAATTGATCTACAAGTTCAATGCAATCCCTGTCAAATTTCAGGGCCTTCTTTGCAGAAGACAAAATGACCCCAAAATTCATATGAAAACACAAGAGTTCTAGAATGGCCAAAACCGTCTTTATAAAGAACAAAGTAGGAAGACTCATACTTCCAATTCCAAAGTGGTATACCACTTTACACTGACATCAGTTGTAGAATAATATTCTAGTATATGGTAACATTAACTGTTTATCCACTCATCAGTTGATGGATATCTGGGCCGTTTCCATCATTTGGCTACTGTAAATAAGAAACATTCATGCACAAGTTTCTATGCAGACACATTTTCAGTTCTTTTAAGTATATACCTCAGAATGGAATTGCTGGATACGGTAACTTAATGTTTAACTTTTTGAGGAACTGCCAAACTATTTTCCAAAGTGGCTGTACCATTCTACATTCCTGCCAGGAGTATACATAGGTGGTAATTATTCCACATTCATACCAACAATTGCTTTTGTCCTTTTTTTTAAATTATAGTAATCTTAGTGGGTGTGAAGTGATTCCTCATTGTGCTTTTGATTTTAATTTCTCTGATAATTAATGATGCTGAGCACCTTTCCATGTGCTTATTGGCCACTGGTATATACATCCTCTTTGAAGAAATGTCTATTCAGATCCTTTGTTCATTTTTAATTAGCTGTTTGTTATTAGTAAGTAGTAAGAGTTTTTTATTTATTCTGGATAATAGACACTTATCAGATATATAATTTGCAAACATTTTCTCCCCTTTTACTGGGAGGATCCCATGGGTTGCATTTTCATATTCTTTTCTTTAAAAGATTTTATTTATTTATTTTTTAAATTTTTTTTTTAGTTATTTATTTGACAGAGTGAAACACAGCCAGAGAGGGAACACAAGCAGGGGGGGTGAGAGAGGGAGAAGCAGGCCTCCCGCCGAGCAGGGAGCCCGATGTGGGGCCCGATCCCAGGATCTCCAGGATCATGACCTGAGCCGAAGGCAGTCGCTCAACCAACTGAGCCACCCAGCCGCCCCTAAAAGATTTTATTTATTTATTTGACAGAGAGAGATCTCAAGTAGGCAGAGAGGCAGGCAGAGAGAGAGGAGGAAGGAGGCTCCCTGCTGAGCAGAGAGCCTGATGCGGACTTTGATCCCAGGACCCTAAGATCATGACCTGAGCTGAAGGCAAAGGCTTAACCCACTGAGCCACCCAGGCGCCCGTATTTTCACATTCTTGATGATTTTATTTGAAGCAAAACTTTTCATTTTAATGAAGCCCAATTTTATCTAATTTTCCTTTTTGCTTGTGTTTTTGGGGACTTGTTGAAACACCCAAGACTTTTTCAATTTCATTGTACCAATAACCAGTGTTGGCAAGGATGTGCAGAAAGGGGAACCCTCATACATGATTGGTGGGAATGCAAACTGGTGCAGCCACTCTGGAAAACAATATGGACGTTCCTCAAAAAGTTAAAAATAGAACTACCCTAGGATACAGCAATTGCACTAATGGGTATTTACCCAAAGAATAGAAAACACTAATTTTCTATTGTGTATCCCACTAATGAAGGGATATATGCACCCTTATGTTTAACAGCATTACTTACCATACCCCACATATTGAAACAGACCAAGTGTCCATCGATTGATGTATGGATAAAGATGTAGTGTGTATATATCTACACAATGGAGTATTACTCAACCATAAAAAAGAATGAAAACTTGCCCTTTATAATGACATGGATAGAGCTATAGAGCATTATGCTAAGTCACAAAAAGATAAATACCATATGATATCACTCATATGTGGAATTTAAGAAACAATACAAATGAGCAGAAGGGTTAAAAAAAGAGGAAAACCAAGAAACAGACTGTTAACTATAGAGAACAAACCAATGATTCCAAGTGAGAGGTGGGTGGGGGGATGGGCTAAATAGGTGATAGGGACTAAGGAGGATGCTTGTAATGAGCACCAGGTGTTATAAGGAAGTGCTGAATCACTATATTGTATGCTTGA
The DNA here is from genome assembly GCA_004023965.1 of Spilogale gracilis. Taxonomy (NCBI): domain Eukaryota; kingdom Metazoa; phylum Chordata; class Mammalia; order Carnivora; family Mephitidae; genus Spilogale; species Spilogale gracilis. Next base: position 57,043 of record PITA01005271.1, read on the forward strand.
AACTAATATTACACTGCATGTTAACTGACTAGAATTTAAGTTAAAACTGAAAAAAAAGTAGCAGTATAATTATTTGCCTTATTAATAAAATACATTGATCCTAAATGAATCTTTTCATTTTATTTAAAGATTTATTATTTGGGGGGCACCTGGGTGGCTCAGTCATTAAGCATCTGCCTTCAGCTTAGGTCATGATCCCAGGGTCTTGGGCTCCCTGCTTGGCAGGAAGCCTGCTCCTCCCTCTCCCACTCCCTCGGCTTGTGTTCCCTCTCTTGCTGTATCTCCCTCTGTCAAATAATGTATCATATCATACAATATACAATATAATATAAAAATAAAATAAAGATGCATTATTTTTAAGCAAGCTGTACACCCAATGTGGGGACTTGAACTCACAACCTCAAGTCCAATAGTCACAGTTCTACCCACTGAGCCAGCCAGACACGCCTAAATCTCTTTTTAATGGTCATCACCCTATCAATATTCTTTGTCCAGGAGGGCAGATGCATATATGTGCGAATGTATGTATGAACATGAGCTGAAAGTGAACCACTAATGTTTTCTGTTTATTTACTGATTGATTTTTTTTAAGTAGGCTCCATATCATGGTGTTCAATGAAGAGCTTGAACTCAGGGCCCTGAGATGAAGACCTAAGCTGAGATCAACAGCTGGACACTTAACCAACTAAACCACCCAGGTGCTCCCACCCACTGTTTTTTAAACAAAACCCACTATCTGCCTATTTTATCACCATTTACTTCTTTATCCTAAAATCTAACAGCAGAGAGAACTCTTTCTGTTTCATACAAAAGACATTTGTTTCAAAAAAATCCGTTGTTGAGGTATACATATTTTATTTTTTTCTTTCTATGCAGAACAGATCAAAACAATCTGATGCTTAAAAAAAAAACCAAGGATGTTTCTCTGTTTTACTGAAGTATAATTAACATAGTGTTATATTAGTTTCAGGTGTACAACATAGTGATTCCACAATTCTACACATTACTCTGTAGTCACCACAATAAGTATAGTCCTCATCTATCACCAAACAACGTTTTTACAATCTTATTGATTATAAATCAATCTATATCCTCTATGCTGTAGTTTTCACCTCCATGACTTATTTTGTTACTGGAAGTTTGTACTTCTTATACCCCTTTATTTCATCCATCCCCCCCCACCCACCTCCTCTCTGGCAACCACCTGAAAAAAAATACATAGGGCTCTTAATGTGAGAAAAGCATTCTTGTTTTAGCTGGTATCTTCTGTGAATTGCCATTAAATCAAAGCAATTTAATGATACTTCATTTTTTTACTAGGTATAAATAAAGCCACTATTTTCTTTACTTCTAATTTTCCATTATAATGTGATCTGCAAATCATAAAAAAATAAAGAGCAAATAATTAAGTAAAAGAAGGAGGAATACTGAAGCAGATGTCTAAACTAGATTTTAAAATCTGAGAATCAAAGCTCTAAAAAAATTCATTAAGTTAATATGCAAAAGTTGAAACTGCTCATACCTTGTTTGCTAGGTTTATGGCACTGAGAGCCTTGTCATAATATTCTTTGTCATTCCAATCCAAATAAGCAGTGGCTAGTAACCGCAGAACTTTAGCCTATAATTAAAAACAGAAAAAAAACACTGAGGTGAGAGTTAAGTTGCAGTGCAACAGTTGACTAGCACTTACAGTGACAGGCATCTTTTCAAACTTAAGTCATTTTTATGAAACAGCATTTCCTTAGGTAACCTGCGATATGTCTCATCATTATGCTGCCTACACCAAATACTGTCTAAGAATTTTATAATAGCTTATTTAAATTTAATACAACTGTGTTAATATAATTATTTTTCCTAACAGTGTTTTAGCATTGAAGTTCTTTATTATCCTCACCCTACAAATAAAGGGAACAATAGGACAGCACCATTTAATCATCTTACCACCTACTGTATAGGTAGCACTGCATTAGGTCTCCAACAAAAAAGATAAATAGAAAGACATAATTCCTCTCGCAAGGACTAGTTGAGTATTAACCGATTAGACCAAGAGCATATATGCCATCATTTTAGTAGAAACAGATACGCTTTCCAAAGAGAAGGTTTCTCCCAACTGAGCTAACTTTTAAAATTAATACATATTAGGGGCGCCTGGGTGGCTCAGCTGGTTAAGCAACTGCCTTCGGCTCAGGTCATGATCCTGGAGACCCGGGATTGAGTCCCACATCGGGCTCCCTGTTCAGCAGGAAGCTTGCTTCTCTCTCTCTCACTCCCCCTGCTTGTATTCCCTCTCTGGCTGTGTTTCTCTCTGTCAAATAAATAAAATCTTTTAGAAAAAAATTAATACATATTTAAAAAATTAATACATATTGCTGAATTAAGTCTGTTTCTCCAGCCAGGTTAAAATAGATAAGGGCAGTAACTCTAGGCAGCACTGATATAGTTAACTACAGATTTAGATTTTGAAAGGAAGAGCTCTATTTCAATGAAGAATCTGCCTCTAAATATAATGAGGACAGTAGGACCAGGTAAAGATAATCTTAATGTATTAGAGCTCTGTAAATCTAGAGAAATGATATTTAAGAGTGTCCTATTTCAGAGGTTTTTTTTTAATTCAAAAACTAAGATGGGTTAAATAAGATGTATACAATATACTTAATATCATTACTGTTATTATAGAACAACTCTCAACTTACAAACTTCCCCAGAGGACTTTCATGAAGTAAATACGGCGTCTCTGAGAAAAACTCTATTTTGTAATAGTGAAAGGGTCAAATAATCAGAAAGATGTTACAAAACAAATCTCAAAACTATTATGTTAAGAGAAAGAAGTCATACACAAAACAGTAGATACTATACAATTCCATTTATAGAAAGTTCAAGAAAAATAAAAAATAATCTACAGCCACGGAAATCATAATAGGGTTTTATCTTGGGGGTATGATGACAATCAACCAGAAAGGGCCAAGGGAACTTTTGGGGTTCATGGAAATTTCAGTATCTTGATCTGCATGGCCGTTACAAGACTATCTAGATATATTAAAATTCATTAGGCTGTACACTTAAGATTTATGTACAATTTAGGATATATAAGTTATACCTCAATAAAGTACCGCTAGCATGAATGAAAAACTACTTCATAATCTTACCTCTCCATAATTCACATTATGAATATTATATTTTAATCACATGATTAATTCCTGTAGTCTTCCATCCTTATTTTCTCCTCTAGACATCACGTCATCTAAATACCTTGACTGGTTGGTATCCCTCCATTTTCTCCCTCCATTTTCACCGTATGGATCCCATCTACTTTTCAAGGCCTTCCTACCAGAAGGGTTCTTCAACTTCTCTAGCCAACTCTGACATTCTTCTTTACTGTACTACACTGTTTATCATTTATTTTTTCCCAAATTGTTTCACTTACACTAGTTCTTAATATTTATTTTTGAAACTTTAACTGAAGTACACAATACATAAAAAAGTTTAAAAATCTCAAGAGCACAGCTCTGAATTTTCACAAAGTGAGCACATGTATGTTAACAACACAGAAATCAAGAAACAGAACATTAACAGCAACAGGCTCACCTCAAGACTCTCTTTAGACATTATTCCAAACAAGGGTAACCAGTTACCTGTCTTCCAACACCATGTATATTAGCTCTACTTGCTTCTGGCATTTACATTTATAGACTCACTTACTATGCACTGTTTTATAAACTGTTTTGTTGCTCAACAGTATATGTGAGAACATCCATATTGCTGCAATTACTGTAGTTCATTTATTCTCATTCCTATATGACATGTCATGATGTGACACTATAAACGTTTTTACTATTTTTAACTGTGTTAAAATACACATAAAATTGACTCTCTTAAGAGTATGGTTCAGTAGTATTAAGTATAGTCACACTGTTATGCAACCATTAGCATCATACATCTCCAGAATTCTCAATCTTCTAAAATTGAAACTGTCCCCATTAAACAATAGCTCTCCCAACATTCTCCTCCCTTCAAACTCCTGCCATCACCATTTTACCTTACATCTCTATAAACCTGATTACTCCAGACACCTCATTTAAATGGAATCATATAGTATTTGTCTTTTTGTAAATGGCTTATTTCACTTAGCATAATATCCTCAAGGTTCATCTATGTTGTAGCATGTCAAAATTTCCTGTTTCAAGGCTGAATAATATTCCATTATATTCACCTGTATTAGTTTTAGCCTTCAAATATAAGCTGTTTAAGGGGAGAACTCATGCTTTACACTTCTCCGTTATTCCCCATCTATTACATATTACATCTGTTACATATATATATGTATTCAGTTATATTTTCTGTAAAGCTAAGAAGCAAAGATGGGTATTCAAATAAAATTCCCTTTTGCTATAGCATATATTAAATTACTTTTATATATTTATTTACCTAATCATATTTTACTTGATTAAATATTAAAATTAACTTCCATACCAAGCACACTATATATGCGTAGTTAAGGAAAAACCTAAAAACTTTAACATGCAATAATAAAATCTAAAATTTATATAGCTAAACACTGTCTAAGCATCTCAATATATTAACTCTTGGGTACAAGATTTTACCTGCATGGTAGATTATACTAGTATATCAATTTTATACAAACTAATGTACTGAGATATTAATGATGTGCCCAAAGAATAATTTTACTCACAAAGTAGTGACAGACTATTATAGTTTAATAGCATTAACATGAAATACATTTCTTTAACCTACTTCTACAATATTTAACATGATCCTTACCAGCATTTCTGGCCCAATAGAATTCTTATCCATCTTCCCAATATCATAGCTTTGGCTATCATTAAAAAAGGAAAAAGAATACATATTCGTTTCAAATTATATTTTTCAGATTATGTATCATAAGAAGACATGGTATAATTATACTTTATTCCAACTTTTCTGTCTTGGACTAGTAGATTATTAGCCAATTAATACATGAATATCAATTACATAAAGCAATTCTTTCAAACGGTAGAAAACCGTAATTTCCTCAGGATATATAGCCAACAAATTAACACTGTATTATTATTCTTTTCCATTGGATATATATGGTATATAATGCTTTATGTATACTATATATATTTTTTACTACATTTAAAACTAGTTTACATGTATATACAAGCTCTTATTCAATGAGCACATTTTAAAGTCTTAAGAAATACAAATGTATTTTTTAAAATAAAACAAATACAGGAGTTTTCACAGAAACAAATATTTTAGCAATATTTATTAAGCTTCACAACACCCTTGTGAGGCACCATTAGTTCCATTTTGCAGTTGAATGAACCAATTTAGCAGTTAAGTGATTTCTAATATTTCCTAGATTGGTACTGAAAATGAGGGTGAGGGGTTGGGGAGTAGAGAAATTTGATTTTCAGTCTATGCTTTAATTAGCAAACCATATTATCCATGGGACATTCTGATAACCACAAATAATGTATTAACATAAGCCTCAGGGTTTCAAAACCTAAAACCTAAAAATCAAAACAAAGATTACTCACCATAAAATTGGTATTCCTAGGAAAGATGTCAATAAAATTTTGGCAAACAGAACTAAATTGAAGACATTACTTTGAAATATTCCTTTTTAAAGACTCATAATTACCAAATGAGTTTCCACATCACTAGCAAGGATGTAACGCTGGCCTAGTGATTCTAAGCCCTATCTCAAAGAGGTCTCCCTTAGTATATATCAAGACTACTTCCAGTTTTTAAAATAACCAATGAGGATGAAACTTCTACAACGGTGCTATAAGGAGTTCTTGGACCCTCGCCCCAGTGAACAACCATTTGCCTGGAAAAATCATTAAAACAAACAACCAGTTAAAGTCTTTGGAAATTTTCCCAAGGGCATATGGCAAATGGAAAAACATTTATAAAAAAAACACAAAAAAACAAAAAACTAAATCTCAGTGAGAACAGTGAGAATCTATGGCATTTGAGTCACAATCTGCTCCTATCCACACCAGCTCCCTGTGATGAAAACTACTGCAGATGGGTGCTGTCAAGAAGGCAGTAATTCCCTTTTCATCCAGCTCCTAGACTCTTAGGCTATGGTTTCACCTAGCCGAGGCAGGCTGCCAACCTCTCTTATCCTCTCCAGGCCTGTGTTGTGGAAGTGCTATTCTGGGCAGGCACAATTAGAGGACTGGGTCTTCCTTTCCCCACCCAGTTCTCAATCTTACAGTAAAGGCTCTACCTCTGGTGTGACAGGTCAAGAATACTGGGACCCTGATAACCTTCACCCAGACTGTCTCATTAAGCAGAGGTAAGAAGATCAGAGGCTACCAATCTCCCCCAACATCCACTCTTACACCAAGAGAAGCAAGCCATGCTCTTGCTACCAACTCCAGTAGTGTAGCACAAAGGTTCTCTCCAGAAGGGAGAAATGGGCAATAAAAAAAAAACAGAGCTCAGCATCTCTGCCTGAGAGGACCGATTTATTTGGAAAGGAGCAAGAAGTTCTTAAGGGCATTGTGAAAAACAAGGGAGATCTTGGTGGTGAGCAATTGAGAGGGGGTTGGTAGCTCTGTGATAATAGTATCAACAAGTGAAATAACAGACTAGCAAGACTTTTAACAGAACCAGGGAAAGAGGCAGCCAAGAAGAATAATCTGGGAGGTCACATTCATCCCTGCAGATACAGAAGGCTATGCATATTTGCTAAGCTGCACCCACCCAGGAGGAATCAAAGGAGATGCGGAGCAGACTAGAAAGCATTCCTCAAAACACACACAGATACATGAGCAAAGAATCTGGAGCCTAAGTGGCTCAAAGGGCTTAAGCAGACCCTCTTACCAAACACTGAAAATGCAGCTACTCTGATCCAAGGTACTGGTAAGAAAGCCAAGCTTAATAATCAAATCACACTTCCAGTTTTCAGTTCTACATGTAAGGAACTTGGAAAGTCACTACTTCGTCCTAACAAGTAAAAAGCTGAAAAGACTAAAAAATCAACAACTGTTCCTGAATGCGTAAGAGAGGAGAGGACAAAGGGTAAAACACTGCCCCCCTCATTGGAAAGATGGACAGGCAAAATATAAGGAATTGTGGCTTACCACAGGAGGGACTCACCAGTGGAAACTGCCAAGGGAACCAGTGCCAAGGCAGGAAATTATGAACTATAGTTGACAGGTTGCTGGAGGCTCATTGTGAACAAGTCTGAGAATTTAAAACTCTAGGAAAACATACTCTTAGGGGTATACCCACCATATTGTCAGATATATCTCTAGAAGCTCAAGATTCCCACAGTAAATATCAGAGAAAATCGCCTTGGGTTTTGTCAGGAATTAATGATGAGGAACCAATGTGTTCTTAACAAGGCCAGCCTTCAGGGGAAAGTAGTTATCTTGAGCCCACCTCCTGGGGTTATTACCAGAGCCCAACTCACCTGGGGAAGAGAAATACTCAATCCTAGACTACTGTAGCCATGGTATACCACATAAGGTGGAGAAAAAAAACTGAGAAACACTTATGAAGCTCAAAGTTCAAACGCATATTATCACCAAAAGACTAAGAACTAAATGTGGGACAAAAGAACTCTTACCCACTCCCAACACCTAACCACCGCATTATTAAAGGCCTATTTACAGCAGTTCCTTTCACCTAGCACATGTCAAGCTATCAGGAAAAAATTACAAGGAATACCAGAAGGCAAAAAAACACAATTATCAGTTCAGGAATTGAAAATAAGACACAAGGGCAATGTAAGCAGAGGGATGGAAATCCTAAGAAATAACCAAAAAGAAACGCTGAAAATAAAAAAAAAAAGACTAAATGACATGAAGAATGTCTTTGGTGGGCTTCTTAATAAACTGGACATGGTTGAGGAAACAATCCTCAGTATAGGATATATCAGCAGAATCCTTAAAAACAGGAAAGCAAAGAGAAGAAAGACTGAAAAAAAGCAGAACAGAATATTCAAGAATTATGGGACACCTACAAAAGGTATAACGTGAGTATAATGGGAATACAAGAGGGAGAAAAAGCAAAGAAACACAAGAAATATTTGAAACAATAATGACAGAATTTCCCACAAATTAATGTCTGATACCAAACCACAAATCCAGGCATCTCAGAGAACACCAAGCAGTATAAATACCAAGAAAAAATTACAACTACACATACCAAATTACAGAAAAACAAAGATAAAGAAACAAATCCGAAAAAAAAGCTAGAGGAAAAAAACATCTTATCTATAAAAGTACAAAAATAAGAATTACACTCAACTTCTCAGAAACCATGAATATTTAAAGTGTTGAGAGAAAAATACCACCAACCCAGAATTCTGAACCCTAAGAAAATATCATTCAATAGCAAAGGAAAAATAAATTATTTTCTCAAATAAAAACTGAGGGAATTTATTGCTGGAAGACTGGCCTTGCAAGGAATGTTAACAGAAGTTCTTTACAGAGAAGGGAAAGAAGAATATAGATCAGAAATTTGGATCTGCATACAATAAGGGAAAGCATCAAAGAAGGAATAAGTAAAAGCAAAATAGCGACTTTTATTTTTCTTATTCTTAACTGATCTAACAGAAAATAATTTATTTGAAATAATAGCAACAATATATTCAATTGTACAGGATTACTTACATATTTTATGTATATATGTGCTGAGAGTAAAGTAAAACAAATAAATGACAGCAATGATACAAACAGATAGGAGGAATTCTGAAGAATTCTTACAAAATATTCACACTTACCCATAAAGTGGTAGTGTTATCTGAAAGTGGATGTAGAGTAATTGTAAATGTACCTGCAAACTCTGGGGCAGCCACTAAAACAGTTTTAAAAAAAAAAGAAGTGGGGTACCTGGCTGGCTCAGATTTTTTTTGGATTTATTTATTTTGAGAGAGAAAGCATGCTAGCAGGGGGAGGGGCAAAGGGAGAGGAAGAGAGAGAATCTCAAACTGACTCTCCACTGAGCAAGGAACCAACTTGGGGCTCGATCTCACGACCCTGACATCAAGAAATGAGCTGAAATCAAGAGTCCAATGCTTAACTGACTGAGCCACCCCAAGCACCCTCATGCAACTCGATCTCAGGATTGTGAGTTTGAGCACCATATTGGGTGTAGAGGTCCCTTAAAAATAAAATCTTGGGGCGCATGGGTGGCTCATGGGTTAAAGCCTCTGCCTTCAGCTCAGGTCATGATCTCAGGGTCCTGGCATCGAGGCCCGCATTGGGCTCTCTGCTCAGCAGGGAGTCTGTTCCCTCTGCTCTCTCTGCCTGCCTCTCTACCTACTTTGTGATCTCTCTATCAAATAAATAAATAAATAAATCTTTAAAAAAATAAAAATAAAAATAAAATCTTAAAAAGTAGTAGTATAGGGGTGCCTGGGGTGGCCCAGTCAGTTAAGAGTCCATCTCCTGACCTTGGCTCAGGTCATGATCTCAAGGTCGTGAGATCAAGCCCAGCCTTGGGCTCCATGCTAGGCATGGAAGTCTGCCTGAGATTCTCTCTTTCTCCTCCTCCCTCTCTCTCTCAAAATAAATACATTAAATCTTTAAAAAAGAGAGAGGTATAAACTATATGTTAAGAAAGGAAAGGAAAATGGAATAATATAAAATATTCAAATAAAACCACAAAAGCCCTCACCTTCTCTGACAAATAAAATCTTTAAAAAAATAAATAGAGCAACAAAAGTCAAAGAAGGAATGGAAGACAGTAGGAAAAACAAGGGCAACAAACAGAAAATAGTAATGAATATGGTAGATATTAATCCAACTATATCATCATCACTTTGAATCTCAATTGGTCTATTTAACCAATTAATAAAAGACAGAGACTGTCTTACAACAACATGGATGGAAGTAGAGGATATTATGCCAAACAAAATTAAGTCAATCAAAGAAAGACGATTATAGATCTTACTCATTTGTGGAATTTAACAAACAAAACAGAGGATCATAAGGGAAAGGAAGGAAAAATAAAAAGAGGAAATCAGAGAGGAAGACAAACCATAGGAGACTCTTAATCATAGGATACAAACTGAGGGTAGCTGGAGGGGAGAGTGGAGGGGGATGAGATAACTGAGTGATGGACATTAAGGAGGGCATGTGATGTAATGAGCACTGGGTATTATACAAGACTGATGAATCACTGAACTCTACTTCTGAAACTAATAATACACTATGTGTTAATTAACTGAATTTAAATACGGGTGCCTGGGTAGCTCAATCATTTAAGTCATCTGCCTTCAGCTCAGGTCATGATCCCAGTGGCAGACTCCCTGCTCAGCAGGGAGCCTGCTTTTCCCTCTCCCTCTGCCATTGCCCCTGCTAGTGCTCTCTGGCTCTCTCTCTCTCTCTGCCAAATAAATAAAAAAAATATTTTTATAAACACATACCCCAACTGTATATCTGTCAGAAATCCACCTTAGGAGCACCTGGGTGGCTCAGCTGGTTAAGCGACTGCCTTCGGCTCAGGTCATGATCCTGGAGACCTGGACTTGAGACCCGCATTGGGCTTCCTGCTCCGTGGGAAGCCTGCTTGTCCCTCTCTCACTCCCTCTGCTTCTGTTCCCTCTCTAGCTGTGTTTTTCTCTGTCAAATAAATAAATAAAATTCTTTTTAAAAAATCCACTTTAAATATAAAGTACAAAGAGATTAAAAGTAAACAGATGAAGAAAAATAAATCATGCTAATGCCATCCAAAGAAAGCAGAAGTAGGTATATTAATTTCAGACAGAATTCAGAGTAAGAAAAAATATTAGGGAAAAAGAAAAGCATAACATAATGATAAAAGGGTCAAATCTCCAGGAAGACATAACAATTCCTATGAGGCAAAAACTGATAGAACAGCAAGGAAAAATAGATGACTCTACTGTAATTGTTGGATATTTCAATACACCTCTCTCAGAAATAGAGCAGGCAAAAAGACTCAACAACTGGATATAACGGACATCTATAGACTACTACAACCAACAACAGCAAAATGCACATTCTTATTAAACTCATATGGAACACTCACCAAGCTAAACCACATTCTCGGTCATAAAACATACTTTAACAAATTTAGAACTATAGAAATAACATAATGTCTGCTCTCAGACATAGTGGAATTAAAATAGAAGTAAATAACGGAAAGAGGACTGAAAAATCCCAAAATATGTGGAGATTAAGTAATACTCCCCTAGGGGCGCCTGGGTGGCTCAGTCATTAAACGTCTGCCTTAAGCTCAAGTCATGATTCCGGAGTCCTGGGATGGAGCCCCACAATCAAAACCCCGCATCGGGCTCCCTACTCCACAGGAGGCCTGCTTCTGCCTCTCTCACTCCTCCTGCTTGTGTTCCCTCTCTAGCTGTGTTTCTCTGTCAAATAAATAAATAAAATCGTTAAAAAAATAATACTCCTCTATAAATAACCCATGGGTCAAAGGAGAAATTTCAAAATAAGTTCAAAAATATCTTGGA
>PITA01005271.1:68597-112715 GCA_004023965.1 Spilogale gracilis
GCCTGGGTGGCTCAGTTGGTTAAGCGACTGCCTTCGGCTCAGGTCATGATCCAGGAGACCCGGGATCGAGCCCCACATCGGGCTCCCTGCTCAGCAGGAAGCCTGCTTCTCCCTCTCTCACTCCCCCTGCTTGTGTTCCCTCTCTCGCTGTGTTTCTCTCTATCAAATAAATAAATAAAATCTTTAAAAAAAAAAAAATGTGTGAGATGCAGCAAAAACAGAGCTTAGAGAAAAATTTATATCATTGAATATATATCAGAAAAGAAAATCTAAAATCAATAATCTCACTTTCCACTTTAGTAACTAGAAAGAGACAAACAAATTAAAACCAAGAAAGCTAAATGAAAAAAATGAGAAAAATTAGAGAAATAAAAAATTAAAACAAGAAATTTCTAAAGAGATTAATAGAGAAAAATCAAGGGGTGCTTGGGAGGCTCAGTTGGTTAAGCTGCGGACTCTTTATTTCAGCTCAGGTCACAATCTCAGGGTCCTGGGATCAGCCTGAGTTGGGTTCTGTGCTCAGCAGGAAATCTTGCTTCTCTCCCTATCCATGTAGCCTTCCCTACACTCACATGCTCATGCACGCATGCTCTCTCTCTCTCTCTCTCTCAAAGTAAATCTTTTAAGGCGCACCTGGCTGACTCAGTCAGAACAGCATGTGACTCTTGATCTCAGGGTTATGAGTTCAAGCCCCAAGCTGGATAAAACTAAAAAACGAAAAAAAAAAAAAAGAAGAAGTAAATCTTATAAAGAATTACTATAAATAACTCTATGCCCACGAATTTGATAACCTAGATTAAATGGACCAATTACTTGAAAAATACAAGCAGCCAAAACTCACACACACACAAAAATAGTCTAGGGGCACCTGGGTAGCTCAGTCTGTAAAGCAACTGCCTTCGGCTCAGGTCATGATCCCCAGGTCCTGGGAATGAGCCCCACATCGGGCTCCCTGCTCAGTGGAGAGCCTTCTTCTCCCTCTCACTCTGCCCCTTCCTCCCCCACTCGTTCTCTCTCTCACTCACTTGCTATATCTCAAATAAATAAATAAAATCTTTCTTAAAAAATAGTCTAAATAGGTCCATAGTTACCAAATAAATTGAATCAAAAATTAACAATGTTCCAAAACAGAAAGCACCAAGCCCAGATGTGTTCACTGGTAAATTCTACTAAATATTTAAGGAAGAAATTATACCAATTCTCTATAATCTCTTTACAACAGAAGCAGAAGGAATACTTTCTAACTAACTCATTCTATTAGGCCAGCATTACCTTAATAATACCTAAAACTAATCAGACATTACAAGAAAACTATGAACCAATATATGTCATGAACATGGATGCAAAAACTCTCAATAAAATATTAACAAATCAAACCCAAAATATAATTTAAAAAAACTATACATGATGACAAAGTGAGATTTATCTCAGGTATGTAAAACTGGTTCAACATTCTAAAATTTCTATGGAGTGACAAGAGATGTAAAAGTCAACATAATATTGCAGGACAGGACTGCCATTACACAACTTCAAGACTTACTATAAAGTTGCAGCAACTGGGGCACCTGGGTGTCTCAGTCAGTTAAGCATCTTTCTTCAGCTTATGTCATGATCCCTGAGTCCTGGGATAGATCCCCACAGTGCATCCGTCTCCCTGCTCATCAGGGAGTCTGTGTCTTCCTCTCCCTCTGCCCCTCCCCCAATTGTGCTCTCTCTCAAGTAAATAAATAAAACCCTTAAAAATGTTACAGCAATCAAGACAATACATTATTACAATAATCAAGGAATTGGCTAAAGAAAATACAAATGGATTAGTGAAACAAAATAGAGAGTCCCTATAAATACATTCCACTGATCTTTGACAAAGGAGTAAAGGCAACAGAATGGATCAAAGACAGTCTGTTCGACAAGTGATGCTGGAACAACTGGACACAACAAGAACCCAGACACAAGCCCTACATCTTTCGTAAAAATTAACCCAAAATGCCAACACAGTGCAAAACTATAAAACTTAAAAAAACAAAACGAAACAAAAAAACTATAAAACTTCTAGAAGATAACATAGGATAAAACCTAGATGATCTTGGGTATTGTGATGACTTTTTATTTATTTTATAATTTTTTTAAAGTAAGCTCCATGCCCAATGTGGGGCTTAAACTCACCACCCTAAGATCAAGAGTCACATGCTCTACCAAGTGATCCACCCAGGTGCCCCTGTGATGCCTTTTTAGGTACAACACCAAGGAAACAATCCATGAAAGAAATAATTGATAAGCTAGATTTCATTAAAAGTTAAAACTTCTGAGATGCCTGGCTGGCTCAGTTGGTATAGCATGCAACTCTTGATCTCAGAGTTGTAAGTCTGAGCCTCAGGTTGGGTGCAGAGATAACTTAAAAATAAAAATCTTTAGGGGTGCCTGGGTGGCTCAGTTGCTTAAGAGACTGCCTTCAGCTCAGGTCATGATCCCGGAGTCCTGGGATTGAGGCCTGCTTCTCCCTCTCTCACTCCCCTTGCTTATGTTCCCTCTCTAGCTGTGTTTCCCGCTGTCAAATAAATAAATAAGATCTTAAAAAATAAATAAAAAATAAATAAAAATCTTTAAATAAAATAAAAATAAAATTAAAAACTTCTTTTTTAAAGACAATATTAAGAGAATTAGAATATAAGCTACAGAATCAGAGAAAATATTGGCAAAAGATACATCTGATTAAGGACTGATATCCAAAATATACAAATAAAACCTTTTAAAACTCAACAGCAAAAAAGAATCCAATTAAAACATGGTCCAAAGTTCTTAACAAATACCTCACCAAAGAAAGATGTACAGATGGCAAACCAACCTATGAAAAAATGTTCCACATCATATGTCATGACAGAAATGCAAATTAAAACAAAAATTAAATACCAATACATACCTACCAGAATGGTCCAAGTCTAAAACACATAAGTCTAAAACACTGGTAGAATATGGAATAATAGAGCTTTCATACATTGCTGGTGAGAATACAAAATTATACAGCCATTTTGCAAAACAGTTTGGTGGTTCCTTATAAAACTAAATATACTCTTACAGTATGATCCAGCAATCACACTCCTTGGTATTTACCAAAAGGAATGGAAAACTTACATCCACACAAAAATCTGCATGTGGAGGTTTATAGTAGCTTTATTCATAATTGACAAAACTTGAAAGCAACCCATATGTCCTTCAGTAGGAAAATGGAAAAATAAACTGTGGTACATCTAGATAGTGGGATATTATTCAGCACTAAAAATAAATGAGCTCTTGGGTGCCTAGGTGGCTTAGCTGGTTGAGCGGCTGCCTTCAGCTTGCTCGTGATCCAAAGTCCTGGGATCCAGTCCCGCATCGGGCTCCCTGCACAGCAGGAGGCTGCTTCTTCCACTGTTCCTCCCACCCCCACCCACTGGCTCATGGTGTGTGTATGTCTCTCACTCTCCCTCTCAAAAATAAATAAATAAATAATTTTAAATGAATGAATAAATGAGCTGTCGAGACAAGAAAACACATGGAGGAAACTTAAATCATTATTACTAAGGGGAAAAAAGCCAATCTGAAAAGGATACATACTGTATGATTCCAACTATTTGACATTCCAGAAAAGGCAAAACTATGGTGACCAAAAAGATCAGTAGTTGACAGATTTAGGGAAAAGATTAGGGAAAAGAGGGATGACGAGATGAACACAGAGGATTTTTAGGGCAGTGAAACTATTCTGTATGACACTAAAATGCTATAATGGTAGATACATGTCATTATATGTTGTTCTATAGAATATAGAACAGCAAGAGCAAACACTGAGGTAAACTACAAAATTGGGGGATTATGATGTTTCGATGTAAGTTCATCCTTAGTAAGAAAAAATATACCATTCCAGCAAGTAATGTTGACTAGTGGGGAGGTTACGAATGTACAGAATCAGGGGGGTATGTGGAAAATCTCTGTACCTTCCTCTCAATTATGCTATAAACCTAAAACTGCTCTACAAATCATGTCTGTTTTTTTTTAATTGCACCCATATTTGGGCAGTCTGAGAGATTATGCATACACTGAAGGCTGACCTCTGAGGCATGATCAGAAAAAGAACCTACTAGCTATTAGCCCCTGGCTCAATTCAGGGTAAAATAATAAATTCACTGAATTGTGAAAACAGCCTCTAAGACAAGTACACATCCAACAGGAAAGGGTGACTATCTAACTGGCTACATGACCTTAAACACAATCCTTGACCAACAAATAGCTTATGTAGGCACAAAGTGAAGCCTAGAAAGCCATTAAAAGACAAAAACAAGGGGGAAAACCCTGAGCAGAAACATTACAGGTCACACACTGTGAGAAAAATAAACTTCATGTAATTAGCCCGGTCAAATAACCAAATAAATAAATGACCAAACAACTAAAAGAACAGTAAGTTCCATAAAGGTGGGAAACTGGTATCCAAACCTGCTGCAAGATACTATCCAAAATGTCTAGTTTTCAACAAAATATTGTAACACATGCTAAAACAGTAAAGTGTGACTTATATAAAGGATACAAAGAAGGCAACAGAAACTGCCTCTGAGAGGTCCCAGATGTTGCAGTTGGTAGAAAAATACCTCAAAGCAGCTATCAGATATGTTTAAATAACTATAGGAAACCATATTTAAAGAATTAAAGGAAAGTATGATAACAATGATGCAAACAGCATAAGAGTATAACAATTAAACCACAGAAATTACAAAAGAGAACCAAGTGAAAATTGTGAAGTTGAAAAGTACAATAACTGAAATGAAAAATTCACTAGAGAGGCTCAATAGCAGATCTGAGCAGGCAAAAAAAAGAATATATAAACTTGGAGATAGATTAATAATGATTATACAAATCTGAGGAACAAACATGAAAAAATAGAGTGGGGAAAAAAAAGAGCTTCAAAGACATATCAGACATCATTCAGCATAACAACATTTGCAGGAGAACACCAGAAATAAAGAAATAGAGCACCCAAGAGAAAGAAATAGAAAATAATATTCAAAGAAATAATGGTTGAAAACTTCCCAAATTTGAGGGAAAACAATAATCTACACATCCAAGCAGCTTAATGGGCTCCAAGTAGGATCATGCATACATGCACACACAAATCCATACCCAGACACACCATGCTCCAATTACTGAAAGTCAAAGATAAAGAGAAAATCTTGAAAGCAGTTAGAGAGAAATGATTCATCCTTTTGAAGGAAACAAGATTAACAGTTAACTCTTCATCACATGATAATGGGTGCCAGAGAACAGGGATGACGTATTTAAAGTGCTTAAAGAGAAAAAAACTGTCAACTAAGAATCCTGTATCTTGAGAAACTATTTTTCAAAAGACTAACTAAATACATTCCCAGATTAAAAAAAAAAGAACTGAGAAAATTTCTTGATCTGCCTTACAAGAAATACAAAAGAACATTCTCCAGGCTAAAAGCAAATGACACTAGACGTTAATGTGAATTCATATGAAAAAAAGTGTTAGTAATTATTTAGATAATTATAAAAGACAATATGATTATATAATTTCTCTCATTTGTTTCCTTATTTAAAGAGTAACTATATAAATATATATAAAATTTTATTGTTGGGGCATTGTATACGTAATATATTTTTACTATGATAACACAAAGAAGTGGTGGAAATAAAGTTATAATTAGAGTAAGGAAATAACACCAAATGGTAACTTAAATCTACAGGAATAAATGAAGACAACCAAAACTGATGAGAAGGCTAATATATAAAAAGATTCTATAAAAATATTTATGCTCTTCTTTTTTCTCTAGTCTTCTTTAAAATACATGAGATTATATAAAGAAACAGGGACGCCTGGGTGGCTCAGTTGGTTAAGCGACTGCCTTCGGCTCAGGTCACGATCCCGGAGACCCGGGATCGAGTCCCACATCGGGCCCCCTGCTCAGCGGGAGGCCTGCTTCTCCCTCTCTCACTCCCCCTGCTTGTGTTCCCTCTCTGGCTGTGTTTCTCGCTGTCAAATAAATGAAATCTTTAAAAAAAAAAAAGAAACAACTACAACCATGTATTATTGAGTTTTTAAACATATGTAGACATAACTTTTATAACTATAATAGCAAAAAAGAGAAAAGGGAATAGTCATATAGAAGTAAAACTTCTTTCAGTAGGAAGTTAATATAAATCTGAAGTAACTTCTAATGAATCAAGATTTATATTGTTAAGCCCTAGAACAACCATAAGAAAAATAACACAAAGAATATACAATTTTAGGGGCGCCTGGGAGGCTCAGTCATTGAGCATCTGTCTTGGGCTCAGGTCACGATTCTGGAGTCCCGGGATCGAGCCCCACATCAGGCTCCCTGCTCAGCAGCAGGAAGTCTGCTTCTCCCTCTCTCTCACTCCCCCTGCTTATGTTTCCTCTCTAGCTGTGTTTCTATCAAATAAATAAATATTTTTTTAAGAAAAAGTAAAACCTTTAAAAAAACCTAAAAAAAAAAAGATGGAAACCACCCAAGTGTTCCTCATGTGCTGAATTGATAAACAAAATGTGTTAAATCTAAAATTGAATGTTATTCACCCCTAAAAATAATGAAATACTGAGACATGCTACAACATGGATTTACCTTAAAACACTATGCTAATTAGCCAAACACAAAAGGATAAATACTGTATGACTTTACTCATATGAGGAACCTAGAAAATGGCAAGTCATAGAGACAGAAAGTAGTTTACAGGTTACCAGGGATGAGAGGAGTGGGGAGTTATTATCTAATGGGTACAGAATTTGTTTAGGATGAAAACATTCTAGAAATAGACAGTGGTAATGGTTATACAACACTGTGAGTATACTTAATGCCGCAGAATTGCACACTTAGAAGTGGTTAAAATGAGGGCGCATGGGTGGCTCAGTGGGTTAAAGCCTCTGCTCAGGTCATGATCTTAGGGTCCTGGGATCGAGGCATGCATCCGGCCCTGCTCAGCAGGGAGCCTGCTTCCACCTCTCTCTCTACCTACTTGTGATCTCTCTCTCCGTCAAAAAAATAAATAAAATATTTTTTTTTAAATGGTTAAAATGAGGGGTCCCTGGGGGGCTCAGTCAGTAAGTGCCTGCCTTCAGCTTAGGTCATGATCCCAGGATCAAGACCCGCATCAGGCTCCCTGCTCAGCAGGAGGCCTACTCCTCCCTCTTCCACTCCCACTCCCCTTCCTTGTATTTCCTTTCTCAGTGTCTCTCTCTCTGTCAAATAAATAAATAAAATCTTTTAGGGGTACCTGGGTGGCTCAGTGAATAAGTCTCTGCCTTCAGCTCAGGTTATGATCCCAGAGTCCCAGGATCGAGCCCCACATCGGGCTGCCTGCTCAGCGGGAAGCCTGCTTCTTCCTCCCTCACTCCCGCTGCTTGTGTAAATATTTTATTTATTTGACAGAGAGAAACACAACCAGAGAGGGAACACAAGCAGCTAAATATTTTCTTTATTTGACAGAGAGAAACACAACCAGAGAGGGAACACAAGCAGCGGGAGTGAGGGAGGGAGAAGCAGGCTTCCCGCCGAGCAGGCAGCCCGATGCGAGGCTCAATCCCGGGAGTCTGGGATCATGACCTGAGCCGAAGGCAGTCGCCCAACCAACTGAGCCACCCAGGCACCCCAATAAAATCTTTTTAAAAATGGTTAAAATAGTAGTAAACTTTACGTTCTGTATATTTTAACACAATAAAATAAATTATTGGGGAAAAATAAGAATGAAGTTCTCATATATGTTGCAACATGGATGATCCTTGAAAATATTCTCCTGGGTGAAATAAACCAGTTACAAAAGGACAAATATAAGATTTCACTTACATGAAACATCTAAGATAGGTAAATTCATAGAGATAATTACGGAGATTAGAGATTACCAGGGACTGGGGAAGGAGGAGAATTAGGAAGTTACCGTTCAAAAGTTGCAGAATTTCTATTTGAGGTGATGAAAAAAGTTTTTGAAACTGATAATAATGATTGTTGAACAACACTGGGCATATAATTAATCCCACTGAATCAAACATTTAAATAATTAAAATAGCAAATTTAATGTTGTATAAAAAATAAATTTATTAATTTTTAAAATATATTCACTTAAGATCAAAGAAAGTAGTAAAGGAGGAAAAGAGAATAGGTAGTCATGAGACACAACATGACAAAAAGCAAAATGTGAGCTATAAATCCAATAATATCAACATTAAAGGCTAAATGGATTTAACAATAAATCAAATGGGAGAGATTTTCAGACTGGATTTTTTAAAAAGATCCAACTATCTGCTGTTGACATTAAACACACTTTATTCTTTAAAAATATTTACTTAGGGGCGCCTGGGTAGCTTAGTCGTTAGGCAGCTGCTTTCAGCTCGGGTCATGATCTCAGGGTCCTGGAATAGAGCCCTGCATGGGGCTCCTTGCTAGGCGGGAAGCCTGCTTCTCCCTCTCCCACTCCCCCTGCTTGTGTTTCTGCTCTTGCTGTCTCTCTTTCTGTTAAATAAATAAATAAAATCTTTTTTAAAAAAATAAATAAATGAAAAATAAAAATTAAAATATTTGCTTATTAGAGAGAGAGCGCTCACATGCAGGGGTGGGGAACAGAGGGGGAGGGAGAAATTCTGCAGACAATGCACTGAGTGTCAAGGCAGGGCGCAATCTCACAACCCTGAAATCATGACATGAGCTGACACCAAGAGCTGGACGCTTAACCAACTGCACCACCCAGGTTCCCTGACAAAAAACACATTTTAAATGCAAACATACAAAGAGGTTGAAAGTAAAGGTTGGAAAAAGACATGCCATGTAAACAGCAACCATAAGAACACTGGAGTAGCTACACTAATATCAGACAAAAATAGACTTTTTTTAAAAGATTTTTTAAATTTATTTATTTGGCACAGAGGGGGAGAATGCAAACAAAAGCAGGGGGACTGTCAAGCAGAGGAAAAGTAGGCTCCCCGCTGAGCAAGGAGCCCAATGTGGGGCTCAATCCCAGGACTCTGGGATCATGACCTGAGCCAAAGGCAGATGCTTAACTGACTGAGCCACCCAGGCGCCCCCAAAATAGACCAAGATGAAAAATGTTACTAGAGATAAAGAGAGATAATTTAAAATGATAAAAGAGCTGATCCATTATAAGATATAAAAACATAAACCTAACAACAGAGCCCCCAAAATACATAAACAAAAGTTGACAAACTGAATGGAAAGATACATAATTCAACAATGACAGCTGAGAATTTCAATGCCCCACTTTTAGTAAGACAGGACAACTAGGCAGAACATCAAAAAGGATACAGAAGACTTGAACAACACTATGTACCTACTAACCTAACAGACATCTATATCATACTCTACCCATTAAAGGAAGACCACACCCTCTTCTCAAGTGCACATAGAACATTCTTCAGAATAGAACATATTAAAAAGCCTCAGTAAATTTAACAGAATTGAAGTCACAGAAGGTATGTTTTCCACCTACATTAAATTAAATTAGAAACCAAGTAGTTGTGTGGAAATTAAACAACACACTCCTAAATAGCCAATGAGTCAAAGAAAAAAATCACAAGAGCAATTAGAAAATACCTTGAGTTGAATGAACAGGAAAATACAACATACCAAAATTTATGGGATAGAAAACAATGGTTAAGGGAAATTTTATACCTATAATAATATTAAAAGAGAAGATCTCAACCTTCCATGTTAGGAAAATGGAAAAGAAAGAGCAAATTAAATCTAAAGCAAGCATGGACAGGAAAAGTCATAAAGATTACAGGGAGAATTAAATGAAGTAATTGAAAAACAACAGAGAAAAAACAATAAAACCAAAAGTTTATATTTTGAAAAGAGACAACAGACTGATAAACCTTTAGCTAGACTGACCAAGAGAGGGAAGGCTCATACTAGTCAAAATCAGGAATCAAGGAAGGAATATCATTACTGACTTTTAGAGAAAGACTACTCCTAAAAGACTGGCGATCTAATGTCCCAACTAGATGCCATTGCATAAATCTCTCTAAATGTACATTTTCCTATCTATACAAGATGAAAGTGATCTATACCAGTCATTTTCAAACTGTAAGCAAGCAAATTATTTTTTTTCAAACAAAATCTTACATGGACATACTACTTAACAAAATTAATGCCTAACTTCTCTGAATCAAGACGAGTATGTTAGACAATTGTGGCTACGTCTCCTTTCTCTCTTAATGGAGATTCTGAAAAGCTGTTATGGCAGAACCAGAGAGCACCAGACAAAACAGTTCCTAACCTACTGAACTAAATCTGTAAAGAATCTTAAAGCTGTAAGTGTTAGCTTTAGTAAATTATCTTCTTGTTAAAACTGCTGTTATACAATTCATTCTATTTCCACAAGATGGTGCTAATACACTCCATTTACCATTAAAATGGGTCTTGCATAGAGACATGAAGAGGTACTTCTCCATAGAAGATATACAAATGGCTAACAGACACATGAAAAAATGTTCAGCGTCACTAGCTATCAGGGAAATTCAAATCAAAACCACACTGAGATACCACCTTACACCAGTCAGAATGGCCAAAATTAACAAGTCAGGAAACAACAAGTATTGGAGAGGCTGCGGAGAAAGGGGAACTCTCTTACACTGTTGGTGGGAATGCAAGCTGGTGCAGCCGCTTTGGAAAAGTGTGGAGATTCCTTAAAAAATTAAAAATAGAGCTACCCTATGACCCTGCAATTGCACTACTGGGCATTTACCCCAAAGATACAGCTGTAGTGAAAAGAAGGGCCATATGTACCCCAATGTTCATCACAGCAATGGCCACAATCGCCAAACAGTGGAAAGAGCCAAGGTGCCCTTCAACAGATGAATGGATAAAGAAGATGTGGTACATATATACAATGGAATACTACGCCTCCATCAGAAAGGATGAATATCCAACTTTTGTAGTAATATGGACTGGACTGGAAGAGATTATGCTGAGTGAAATAAGCCAAGTATAGAAAGTCAAGTATCACATGGTTTCACTTACTTGCGGTGAAAAAGGGGTAACCTAGAGGACAGTAGGAGAAGGAAAGTAAATGGGAAGTAGGGTAAATCCAGGGAGAGAAACGAAACAACAGAGACTTTGGACACAGAAACAAACTGAGGGACTTGGAGGGAGGGGGGGTGGGGGGATGGGAGAGCCTGGTGGTGGGTACTGAGGGCACCTATTGCATGGAGCACTGGGTATGGGGAATGAATCTTGGAACACTGGAAAAAAATTTAAGTAACAATAAAAAATTTTTTACATATACATATAAAGGTAAAAAAAATATATATATATATAAAGGTAAAAAAAATAGAATCTCCCCCCAAAAAAACAAACCCTCTGGTGATATATATTCCTATATAACCACAGTCAAGGCTAGACACGGATAAATAAAAAAAATACCTCACACTGTCCCTACTGTAAACATAATAGCTATTTTTAAACCCAACATGGAAATTACATCATCTCGTTCACTAACTCTAAGTGCTATGAAATTAGAAAACAGTAGTATAATTTTTGAATTCTCCTTTTTTGATTCAACGAAAGATACAAGAATTTTTATAGAAGCAGGAAAGAGACGCAATTCACTTAAGGATACTACATGGAGGGTGAAAACTATTCTTAACTCACATTAGCTACCAACTGAGACAGGTTTTAGATTAACCTTAAAGAAATTAAAAGTAGTGTGGGAAGAGGAGCTCAAAAATTACTCCTACTCTAACATACTGTCTACCCAATTATTTATTCACATCCAAAAAATCTAGCAACACTAAGTTTAGGTTGTAAAGTTTTTTTAAAGAAAATATAAACTGTAATTATGGTCTCAGAAGGATGCTGAAGAAATCATGCTTTCTTTGGATTCTGAAGGGGAAAAGGCAGCACAGAGCTCTCACACAAGTTGAGAACTATTCTCAATTTAACCTATAAAGGACTCTTCAGGAATCTATAAGCTGTCTCTGACCTGTAGGTCAAAGAAGTAGGGTCATTTATATTTCATTTATTAAGATCAGTTAGATTATTTTTTATAGAACACCTTCAGGGTTTTATCCAATTCTCCATGATTTTGTCCAACTCAAAGTCTTCTGTCATTTTTCCAATTTATCGCACTGTCTCTAACAAGAGATCACCAATTAGGAATTATCCTACGTATAGTCTTTGTCTTGGTTTCATTCCATTAATTTTCCTTATTTACGGTCCATTTTGGAAAACTCCTCAATTCCTTAAATCCTCCAAATGCATTTCAATGATTTTCATGTCTTCCTTGTCATTTAACATATTAAAAGATCTTTTAAAAACTGTTTGTGAAAAAAATAAAAAAGAACATAAAGTTAAAATGTTAATAATGAGCATTTCTGAATGTGGGACTACAAAGGGCTTTTACTTATATTGTATATTTTTGTAACATTTAAATTTTTATAATTAGTACATATAACTTCTTTTATCAGCAGAGAAATTTTAAACATTTTTACTATATCCCTTTCATTTTAACTATTCTGCCCTAAATTTAATTTGCCACAATTATAAAACAGGTCTTCTTACAGCAAAGGGGAAAAAAGTGAGCCTCTCAAGTGTGTACCAGTCAGTAGCTCCAAGTAGCACAGCTGAATGAATTAAAACTACTAGAAATGAAAGGAAAATCATCCATGATTAAGAATATGACTAAGGTTCTGCATTTAAGGAATCTTCCTCCGGGGGGGGGGGGGATCTGCAAAATCTCTGCAGTAAATCAATGTAACCCCAAAGCCTTTTGAGTTAGAATTACTTGTATTTGTTTGGTTTACAGTGCTTCTTTTAGAATACTAATGAGCCACAGTGCGATTTCTGTATACCTTTTATAAAAAGCCAAATTCAGCATAATGTATGTCCAAATTATTAGGACTTTATTTTTTTTAAAGATTTTATTTATTTGACAGAGAGAAACACAGCCAGAGAGGGAACACAAGCAGGGGGAGTGAGAGAGAGAGAAGCAGGCTTCCTGCCGAGCAGGGAGCCCGATGTGGGACTCGATCCCGGGTCTCTGGGATCATGACCTGAGCTGAAGGCAGTCGCTTAACCAACTGAGCCACCCAGGCGCCCCCAAATTATTAGGACTTTAAAAGATAATTAATTTAAATGCTACCAGGGCAACTGAAATCCCCTAGACTATGGAAGAAAGAAAGTTCCGTATCAATAATCTCTTCCCATCTACTTATGCTTGTCTTCTGCTAGGAGCAGACAGAGGAGCTCAACATAGCAAGAATTACAAAAGGGGAGGAGTAGCAGAGAACAAAAATGTGGGTTTCTTTTTAAAGTTCCTTTTTTAGTAATCTCTACACCCAACGTAGGGGGTGTCATGGTGAACCCATGACCCTGAGATCAAGAGCCAAATGCTCTTCCAACTGACCCAGCAGGTGCCCACCAAAATGCGTTTTATTAAACAAAAAACTTCTTAAATGTATTTCCCAAACTAGCATTCTGATTTCAAAGGTGTGAAATTTTATATTTAACAGAGTCCTAACTAAATTTGTCATTGAACACATTGAGGCAGGTACCTTGATGCCTACAGTAAAGTAAGCTAAAGGATTCCTCATTTCATTCATTATTAGAGCAGCCTTCTCTTAATCTATGGCATCTCTAACAAGGGGAGATGATCAAAAGAGTGTGGTAGAAAAAAGCCAGGAGAACAGCAGCTGTTCATGAACTTTTCTTAGCAAAAGAAAAGGCAGAGGGAGACAAAAACTGAGAAAGGTCCTGAACTGAGAGAGATCTGTTAACAAGAACTGAGTAACAGAAAAGAGCTTTATAAACGATACCAACCACCACACCCTTTTATGTTCTAGGCTTCTATTTCAACAAAAGTCTAATATACTGTAGCAATTTTGATATGGTATCATTTGTGTAAACTGGCGCTTTTCCCTTTAGACTGAAATGGGTACTTTCCAAACTGCATATAACCTCTGCCTTAAGTTATTCATTATTTACAAAAGACTTCAGCCTGTAGAAAGTACACTCTCCACTTCCTCCTTCTCGTACAAAATTTACAGAGAAGGGTGTTTAATTATAGCTATTTATTCCTACTGTATCACCAAATGCTCCCAAGAGTCTTCTCAACATATGGATAATTAAAGCACAAAGAAAAATTGTTCCAAAGATAAGCAGTATATGACAGAAAATGTGGGCATTTGTCTTTATAATATAGTTACCTGGTAAGTCAACAAATAATCCACGTTCGAGTTCACTGTGATAAATTTTAGAGTAAACTAGTGGACCTGACACATTAGTGTTCAAAAGAGCGAACATAGAGACAGCAGCAACAGCTACCATTTATTAACCAGTTTCTGTTTCCTATGCAAGTTACTGAACACTCTATAATACATGCATCAACATATTTAAGCTGTACAATAATTCTAAAAAGTAGGTATCACAATATTACCAATTTGACACTGATGTCATAGATGACTCAAATTTTGACTGAGTTTATTTAAAACTAGAAGAACTATCCATTGTGCTAAAATTCCTACCCTTAATAACGTTGATAATAATTTTTGCCTCTTTTAAAACACAATAAAATGTAATTTTTTAAAAAGGATTTTATTTACTTATTTGACAGAGTACACAGCAAGGGAGGGAACACAAGCAGGGGGACTGGGAGAGGGAGA
The DNA here is from genome assembly GCA_004023965.1 of Spilogale gracilis. Taxonomy (NCBI): domain Eukaryota; kingdom Metazoa; phylum Chordata; class Mammalia; order Carnivora; family Mephitidae; genus Spilogale; species Spilogale gracilis. The sequence goes on from PITA01005271.1 coordinate 83,266, forward strand.
AGCACAGGCTTCCCACCGAACAGGGAACCTGATGCAGGGCTCGATCCCAGGACCCTGGGATCATGACCTGAGCCAAAGGCAGATGCCCAACTGACTGAGCCACTGAGGTACCCCTATAATAAAGATTTTGATGAAAATCTGATGGTGGATCAAATGATATTCCTAAAAATGTAGCCACTAAATATATAGTAAAAATCTGATATACCTAGCTGATCATATGGATGTCAATCATCCTGTCTCCATCAAATTTTACTTCTGTAAGTTTTTCTAAAAGTGATAATGACAAATAAGAGGTCAACAACCATGGTGCATGTGAAAATGGCCTATACATATGCCACTTTAAGCCTGGGCCTATTCTTATGACCATTTCCTAGAGAACATTCTACCCTCCTTCTTGGCATAAACTTCAAACTCACCTCCACAGTTTTAAGCTTCCAGAAGCTACCCATGGTACCAGTATATTCTGGAATTTTTTGTCTTTTTCTTCCTCATCCCTGTCTTCTTAGCATATTGATTTTTTGATAGGTGGATGCCATAAACTTTGTACCCCCCAATACTGCCAAATCCTGTAACAAAACTCACGTATCATTCACTTTATAAAAAGGTTCATTTAAATGAAACCTGTTGTAAAACCTGTGCTAAACTACTCAGCTCCTTTGATTATATCTGAAATAATTCAATTTATTAAAATGCAATTTTATAATAACTTCAGGTATATTCCACTTGTGTGAAACATTCTAAATTGAATTAAGTATAACTCATAATTGTATAAGCCTGTTCTGCTAGGCATAGTTCTTTATAAAGTTTGATCAATCTTTAGGCTCTAAAAAGTATTTTACAGAGATGCCTGTTAAGTGTCTCCCTTCAGCTCAAGTCATGATCCCAGGGTCCTGGGACTGAGGCCCACATTGGGCCCCTTCTTTAGCAGGGAGGCTGGTTCTCCCTCCCTCTGCCACTCTCCCTGCTTGTGCTCACTCTCTGACAAATAAATATTAAAATCATTTTAAAAAGTCTTTTACATAAACGTCTTGTACATAAAAAAGTCATTTGCATAAATATTTTATTAGAGATATATATGCCTGTGATTGCTGTAATCTCAAAGACCCTATTTGCCTTTATTTCATTAATGGCAAATGTAATTTTCACAACAGTTAAACTAACCCTGAAAGTATCTTCAAATAACCAGAACTAACCCTATACTCAGAATGGAAAAACATTTAGTGAATTGATTTGATATATTTTACTCCATAAACCCCTGATGTTCAAAGTACCTTATGTGACATCTCCAGAAAAATACACTTTTCACATAAATTCATTTAACTAGCAATTATTGAATATCGACTATGTGTCAGAACCTGTACTGTGCCTAAGTGTTCAGTGAAAGACAGGGTTCTTGCATATAGTTGTTACATTTTTACATTATTCTCTTGATACTTCCAGATTCAATACAATAGTACAAATATTAGTATAATACTGATCATAGAGTAAGTGCTAAATATACACTTATTGATATTAAAATAGCAGAATTCATTTAATAGTAACAATTTTAGATGATCCTGATCTTACTCTTTAACCACCCACCCATACACTCTGGGGCTAGCAGACAGCAATATATAACAAAGCAAAAGAAAAATTCATTTTCATGATGGAAAAATGAAGGAGGAATTAAAGAAGTACATCTCATGTTATATTAAGAATAGAATACATTTTCTTATCAACTGGCAACATGTAAGAATAAACAACACATGTCAAAGGAATAAATTTGGCATATTGGCTTTTGAAGTCAGAGATGTTTCAACTGAAAAAGAACCACATAGTAAGTATTTACTGAACTGTATGATGATATCCTTAAATTCACATTCATTAATTTTGTTTATATTACCTAAGCCAGAAAGAACTTTCTTCATATTTACTCTGCTTGTGTGTTTCTACTCCAAAGTTGTAACAGAGAATGTGAAGATATCCAGTCTGCAATATTAAAAAAAGTCAGATTCATGATTTTTAACATTAAAAACTCTATAACACTTAAAGAGTCTTTAAGACATACAGTATTTTGTACATCAAAATAACCCACTATTCTTTATTAAAACCTCACAAATTATCTAAGGAGGAGTTACAAAATATTCAGTTTGGGGTTACTATAAGAACGTGAAAGGTGATTTGTAACAGGAAATGGGAAACCTAACCATTGCCCCCAGTAAGATGTATTAGATCAGCGAGTACAGTCAAAGAAAAAAAAAAGTTTTTTTTTTCAAAATCAAGACAACTTTAAAAAACTCTAAAGTTCTGAAATGTGTCCAACACACTGTCTAGTCATAGGACTTATTTAGAAATAGTTTAATGAACACTCTTTAACAACAAATTTTTTTACATAAATTACCACTGAGATGAGATAAAAGTAGGAATGAATATGTGAATAGAACCATAGGAAAATACTTTTTATTGATTATCAGCATCTCAGTCCCTGCATCAATGCCGTATCTTACATAATTTTCACCTGTCAAAATACTGGGAAATGGCTTAAGAGAAAAATTTTAAAATTCTAATAACTTATCCAAATACCCCTCCAGGATTTACAGATACCATCTACCCAGAATCTGATTATACCCATATCATGGAATCCTTTATAAGTTTTACCTCAGTAAGACTACAGAAGCAGATATTCAATTAAGAATCCAATATCTGAGGCAAGTTATTCATAAGTAATGTGTAAAGACCTATCTTCCTTCAAAAAAGTTTCCTTTTGAATTACAGTACATTCAGAAGAAATTCAATATGCATGCCTGAGCACTTCAGACCTACTGTATATTTGAATCTAAAATAAAGAATAGTCTTGGTGGGGCGCCTGGGTGGCTCAGTTGGTTAAGCGACTGCTTTCAGCTCAGGTCATGATCCCGGAGACCCGGGATTGAGTCCCACATAAGGATTCCTGCTCGGTGGGAAGCCTGCTTCTCCCTCTCTCAGTCCCTCTGCTTGTGTTCCCTCTCTAGCTCTGTTTCTCTCTGTCAAATAAATAAATAAAATCTTTAAAAAAAAAAAAAGAATAGTCTTGGTAATGTCGGTCTGGCAAGAAGCCAGAAGTATTTGAATGCATTCCTGACATTTCAGCAGAAAAAGCTTAACTCCTTACATGACCCAGATCCCATAGGTTCACACAGGGCCACAGCAATTATACTGCTAGACTGGAATAATCCACTTGCTGCAGACAGGCCTGTAACTAACTTGCACAGAAAAAAATGGAAAATAATGGGGCGCCTGGGTGGCTCAGTTGGTTGGGCAACTGCCTTCAGCTCAGGTCATGATCCCGGAAACCTGGGATCGAGCCCCACGTTGGGCTCCCTGCTCGGCGGGAGGCCTGCTTCTCCCTCTCTCACTCCCCCTGCTTGTGTTCCCTTTCTGCCTGTGTTTCTGTCTGTCAAATAAATAAAATCTTAAAAAAAAAGAAAAGAAAAAAATGGAAAATAAAACTTTTGACAAACATCTAAGTGTATTAAATCTTTATTCAGTTTCCCCAGGATTTGCCTTTGCCCTTAAAAAACCTTCACATGTACTCACATTAAATGTTACTTACTAGGAGGAAAAAAGAATGCAAAATAATTACAAACTTAAAACAACAAAGCTATAAAATGCTAAAATATCTTTTAAGAGAACCACAGTGTATTTTCAATGCAATAACAAAAAAAATCTATTAACCACCAATACTGCTCCATGCATGCAATAATTTATACATTCAATACTAAATATTTACTAAGCATCTCCTATCTATCAGGCACTATTTCAGTTGTTACAGATAAATCAGTGAACAAAAGAGAGAAAAATCCCTGCCCTCATGACACATTTCTAACAGGGTATGAAGAACTAAGACTCATAAAAATATCTCTAAAAATCTCTTTGCTGGGCACCTGGTGGTTCAGTCAGTTAAGTGTCTGCCTTTCAGTTCAGGCCCTGCATTGGGCTCCCTGGTCAGTGGAGAGCCTGTTTCTCCCTCTTCCTCTGCCCCTCCCCACCCCTTGTGCATTCTCTCTCCATCTCTCCATCTCTTCCTCTCTCTCTCTCTCTCTAACTCATCTGAAATAAGTAAAATCTTAACAAAAACAAAAAATAAAAATATCTTCCCACCATTCCATGGAGTGCTAACCTCTCATTTTGTAAGCAATAAACAACGGCAAAAACAATACAAAGAAGGCAGACCTGTAAGTCTGTTGTTACACTGCTCATACAGAAAGGGACTTATGGAAACTCCAGAACCTACAGGATATCTAGAACTTCCACCTACCGCTAAATCTACCAGCCTTCCAATGCTAATATGAGATTATATGGATGATTTTTAAGACTCAGCTATTGCTGCTAAAAATGAGTTTCATCACTAACTTTCAAGTTCAGTCGGAGGCCTTGTATTTTTAATTAATTAGATAAGGTCATCTTCTCTGCAAATTATTTTGTATATTAGGATTTTAAAACTCAGAAAAAACAAACCTATTATTTTTCCAGTCCCAGGTTCTGAACTATTTTTCTTTCTGCTATTGTAGTCTTTTACACATTTATATGTCATGTACTTTTACATTTTGTTCAATTTTAACAGTATAGTAAGAATTGAATGATAATTGCCCTGCTTTCTTTCTTTATGGCTTTAAAACATTTACCTTCCAATCCCTCCCTGACTCAGCTTTCTTTAATCTTTGGATAGCTCAATAATAATCAACTATAGGTCATTAGTTATCTCTCTTGGTGCCCTAAGACACAATTTCCCAAACACTTTATTTCTCTGTCTCTGAACAGCATTGCATTACCTTCTTCTGCCTTCATGTTAACACCTTACAGTAATTCCTAATCCAGTTTTGGCATACAGAAAGGATGTCTCAGAAAATAAGAGAGTTCATTTATTTAATTCATTCATTCCTTTTTTAAAAAGATTTTATTTATTTGACAGAGAGACAGATCACAAATAGACAGAGAGGCACACAGAGAAAGAAGGGGAAGCAGGCTCCTGACTGAGCAGAGAACCCAATGTGTGACCTGATCCCAGGACCCTGAGATCATGACCTGAGCCAAAGGCAGAGGCTTAACCCTCTGAGCCACCCAGGCGCCCCCATTCATTCCTTTTAAGTAAATAACATTCTGTTAGCTCTTCTTTAGCCTTCATCTAATCATTTCCTCTCATTATAAGATTTCCTGCCCTAGATTTTCAGGTCCCTTATCTAAAACTTAAGTCCATCAAAAACACACTAAATAATATCACTGACCTTTAAAATAAAAATCATGAGTGTCCTAACAATATAGTTCTATTAAACACCTTCCACATAAAATATAAACTTTTAACTCTGGACTTAAAGGTTATTTACTAGAAGCCCCATCCTGACAAAGGCATAATTACTCTTCCATTATATATCCTAGATCCTCTAATTCAGCCCTTTCCATTCTCTCTACATGTGTTTTTCCCTTTATCGGCACTAATACTGTGCAAGATACCAAAAGCTTCTCTTTTTGAAAGATTTTATTAAATTAAATTCTTAAAATAATTAATTAAATAATTTTATTTATTTATTTATTGACAGAGAGAGAGAGAGATCACAAGTAGGCAGAGATGCAGTCAGAGAGAAAGGAGGAAGCAGGCTCCCTGCTGAGCAGAGAGCCCAATGTGGGCCTCGATCCCAGGACCCTCAGATCATGACTTGAGCCAAAGGCAGAGGCTTTAACCCACTGAGCCACCCAGGCGCCCAAGATACCAAAAGTTTCTTTTCCTGAACACCACCTAAGATTCTTCTTTCATACATTTCAATATACTTCTCAATGTTCATTTATTCTTCAAAGCATATTAAAGAAACATTTATTTTAGTAATTTACAGTGTGAAATATATAGCAATAGAACCAGAGCCAAAAGAAAGAAATGGCAAAAACATAAAAATTCAAACAATCCAAGAGACTTTATAGAAAAAATTTTTTTAATTAGTAAGAGTTCAGAGAAGTTGCTGGATATTAAATAAACATTTAAAAGCCACACATCCTTACACATCAGTGACAACTTAAAAATATAATCTTTAAGATATCACTTATAATAGCAATTGAATATGAAATGTTTTTGTATAGAAAATTACAAAACTATGTTGAAACACATTAAAGAAAATTATATGAATTAGGATTTACCACATTCATGGATAGGAAGACTCAATATTATGTAGAAGTTGATGCTCTCCAAATTAATCTAGAAGTCCAATACTATTTCAATCAACATTCCAAAGGCTTTCCACCAAACTATCTCTAAAATGAATATAGAAGGGCAGAGTCCCATAAAAGCTAAGAAAATGGTGAAGAAGAACAAAGTAGGGCCTATCCTATCAAGACCACACGAGGTTTAGGGGTGCCTGGCTGGCTCAGTCAGTGGAGCATGAGACTTCTGATCTCGGGGTTTTGAGTTTAAGCCCCACACTGGGTATAGAGACCATTTAAAAACAAAATCCTAAGAAAAAAAAAGACTAGAGGTGCCTGGGGGACTCAGCCAGTCAAGCGTCTGATTCTTGGTTTCAGCAAAGGTCATGATCTCTGAGTCAAAAGGTAAAGCCCTGTGTGAGGCTCCAGGCTCAGTGGGGAGTCTGCTTGAGATTCTCTCCCTCTGCCCCTACCCCCCACCCTGCTTGTGTGTGCTCTCTCTTTTTCTCTCAAATAATTAAATAAATCTTTTTTTTTAAAAGGCTATACTAATTTTAATAATGTCCTCCCAAAATTCATATTTACCTGGAACCAGTGAATGTTACCTTACTTGGAAACAAGGTCTTTGCAATATAATCAATAAGGTAAAACTGGACTGGGGTGAACCCTAAAAGGACAGGTGGTCTTATAAGAACAGCACTCTAAAATACAGATAAATCAAAATGTAATTCTAAAAATCCCACAGGATTTACCTAAACCAAAGGAAGTTGGAAAAAAAGTAAAACAGAGAAGCAAAACACAGGAAAAAAAATAATAGAAAACAAACCAAAAAAAGCCAGCATCAAAATCCTATTAAAGACATAAGATTGAGTACACACAATTATCATTACTCTCTTGAAACCCCAATAAAATGACAGGACGGGGGGGAAATTGCTGTAAAAAGCACATACCAAAATATGCCATCTTAACCATTTTTTTAAAGAGATTTTATTTATTTGACAGAGAGAAACACAGCCAGAGAGGGAACACAAGCAGGGGGAGTGAGAGAGGGAGAAGCAGGCTTCCCGCCGAGCAGGGAGCCCAATGTGGGGCTCGATCCTGGGTCTCCAGATCATGACCTGAGCCGAAGGCAGTCGCTTAACCAACTGAGCCACCCAGGCGCCCCATCTTAACCATTTTAAGTGTACAATTTAATAGTGTTAACTACATTCATTTAGCTGTGCAGAAGATTTATAGACTTTTTCTTCTTGGAAAATTGAAACTATACCCACTAAGCAATTCCCCATTTCCAATCCTTCCCTCAATTCCTGTCAAGCCCCATGCTACTTTCTATTTCTGTAAGTTTGACTACTTCAGATACCACACAGAACTGGAATCACACAGTACTTAGATTTTTTTAAAAGATTTTATTTATTTATTTGACAGAGAGAGATCACAAACAGGCAGAAAGGCAGGCGGAGAAAGAGGGGGAAGTAGGCTCTCCCAGAGAGCCTGATGTGGGGCTCGATCCCAGGACCCTGAGATCATGACCTGAGCTGAAGGCAGAGGCTCAACCCTCTGAGCCACCTAGGCACCCCAGTATTTGGATTCTCTTTTTTTTAAAAAAGATTTTATTTATTTATTTGACAGAGAGAAACACAACTAAAGAGGGAACACAAGCAGGGGGAGTGAGAGAGGGAGAAGCAAGCTTCCCGCCGAGCAGGGAGCCTGATGTGGGGCTCGATCCCAGGTCTCTGGGATCATGACCTGAGCTGAAGGCAGTTGCTTACCAACTGAGCCACCCAGGTGCTCCCCAGTATTTGGATTCTTATGACTGGCTTATTTCTCTTAGCATAGTGTCCGCAAGGATCATCCACGCTATAGCATTTAATAAAATGTTTTCGTTTATTAATAAATATTTTATTTATTTATTTATTTATTTATTTATTTGAGAAAGAGAAAGAGATAGTGACACAAAGCATGAGTGGGGAGGAGAGCTGAGTGGGGTGCCAGATGTTAGGCTCAATCCCAGGATTCCAAGATCATGACCTGAGCCAAAGGTAGATACTTAACTGACTGAGCCACCCAGGCGCCCCCAAAATGTTTTCTTTCTAAGGCTGAATAATATTATTTATTATTAATAATAACAATTATGTGTATATCACCTTTTAAAAACTCCATCTATTGATGGACATTTGAGTTCCAACTCTTAGCTACTGTGAATAATGCTGCAATACACATGGGTGTGGCAACTATCTACTAAAGAGCCTGCTTTCAGAAATTAAAGAGGACACAAAAATAGGGAAAAATTCCGTGCTCATGGATTAGAAGAACAGTAATAATGTTTATATTACCTACAGTAATTTACACATTTAATGCAATCTCTATCAAAATACCACCAGCATTTTTCACAGAGCTAGAACAAACAATCCTAAAATTTGTATGGAGTAACAAAAACCTCTGTATGACCAAAGCAATCCTGAAAAAGCAAAGCAAAGCTGGAGGCATCAAAATTCCAGATATCAAGCTAGATTACAAAGCTGTGATCATCAAGACAGTATGGTACTGGCACAAAAACAGACACAGATCAATAGAACAAAATAGAAAACCCAGACGTGGAGCCACAACTACACGGTCAACTAATCTTCAGCAAAGCTGGAAAGAATAAAGACAGTCTCATCAATGAATGTTGCTGCGAAAACTGGACACCAATATGTCAATAAACTGGACCACTTTCTTTAACCACTTCCTTACAAAAATAAATTCAAAATGAATGAAAGACCTAAACGTGAGATAGGAAACCATCAAAATCCTAGAGGAGGACACAGGCAGCAGCCTCTTTAACACTGGCCATAGCAACTTTTTACTAGAGACACATCCCCAAAAGCAAGACAAACAAAAGCCAAAATGAGACTTTATCAAGATAAAAAGCTTCTGCACAGCAAAAGGAACAATCAACAAAACTGAAAGGCAACCTACAGAAAGGGAGAAGATATTTGCAAATGACATATCTGATAAAGGATTAGTGTCCAAAATCTACAAAGAACTTATCAAACTCAGGGCGCCTGGGTGGTACAGTCTGTCAAGAGTCCAACTCTTTATTTCAGCTTGGGTCATGATCTCTGGGTCCTGGGATCAAGCCCCATGTGGGCTCTGTGCTCATTTCTGCCTGAGATTCACTCTCTTCCTCTCCCTCTGTGCCTCCCCACTGCATTCTCTCTCTCTGAAATAATAAATTAATAAAAGTAATTAATCTTAAAAAAAAGGAAACACAAGAGATGAACATAGAGGAAGGGGAAAAAAGAGGGGAAGCCAAACTATAAGAGATTCTTAACTATAGAGAAGAAATTGAGGGTTGCTAGTGGGCCAGTGAGGGGCTAAATGGATGATGGGTATTAAGGAGGGCACTTGTTGGGGCACCTGGATGGCTCAGTTGGTTAAGCAACTGCCTTCAGCTTGGGTCATGATCCCGGAGACCCAAGATCAAACCCCACATCAGGCTCCCTTGCTTGGCAGGAGGCTTGCTTCTCCCTCTATCACTCCCCCTGCTTGTGTTCCCTCTCTACCTTTATTTCTGTCAAATAAATAAATAAAATCTTTACCAAAAAAAAAAAAAGGAAGGCACTTGTTATGATGAACACTGGGTGTTATATGTACATGATGAGAATCACTAAGTTCTATTACTGAACCTAATATTACACTACATATTAAGCAACTAGAATTTAAATAAAAACTTTTTAAAAATGTTTTAAAAAATTGGAAATTAACAAGCATTAGCGAGGATGTCAAAAAACTGGAACCCTTGTACACTGCTGATGGGACCATAAAATGGTAAAGTCAAGGTGGAAAACAGACACTTCAACAAAAAGTTGAACACAGGGATGTCTGGGTGGCTCAGTTGGTTAAGCGTCTGCCTCTGGCTCAGATCATGATCCTAGGGTCCTAGGATCGAGTGCCGCATTAGACTCCCTGCTCAGCGGGGAGTCTGTGTCTCTCTCTGCCAGTTGTTCCCCTTGCTTGTGCTTAATCTCTCTCTGGCAAATAAATAAAAAATATTTTAAAGATTTTATTTATTTGACAGAGAGAAACACAGCCAGAGAGGGAACACAAGCAGCAGGAGTAAGAGAGGGAGAAACAGGCTTCCCGTGGAGCAGGGAGCCAGATGAGGGGCTCGATCCTGGGACTCCGGGATCACAACCTGAGCTGAAGGCAGAGGCTTCACTGAGCCACCCAGGCGCCTCTGAAAAAATTTTTTTTAAAAAGTTGAACATAGAAGGGTGCTAGGTGGCACAGTCCATTAAGCAATTGACTTTTTTAATTACATTATTTTATTTTTTCAGTGTTCCAAGATTCATTGTTTATGCCCCATACCCAGTGCTCCATGTAATATGTGCTCTCAATATCCACCACCAGACTCACCCATTCCCCCTTGGTTTCTGCTCAGGTCATAACCCCTGGGTTATGAGATTAAGCCTCATATCGGGCTCCATGCTCAACAGAGTCCTTTTACAACTCTCTCCTTTTGCCTCTCCCTCTATGTGTTCTCTTTCTAAAAATAATTTTAAAAATCTTCTTTTAAAAAGTTGAACATAGAATTACCATATGACCCAGCAATTCCAGTCCTAGATATGTATCCAAAAGAATTGAAAATAGGTGCTTACATACTTGTACTCAAATGTTTAGAACAACACTATTTAGAGTAGTCTAAAGGTGGAAACAACCCCAAAGGTCCATCTACCAAGGAATGGATAAAGAAATTGTGGTATATCAATATAGTGGAATGCTATTCAGCCACAAAAATGTAAATCCATAGATACAGAAAAGTAGATTGGTGCTGCCAGTATCCAGGGAGAGGGGACAACAGGGAGTGACCACTTAATGGTTATAGGGTTTTACTTTGGTTTGATGAAATGTTTGGGGACTAAAAAGAAGTGATGGTTGCATTGTATTTCAATGTACTAAATGAACCTGTTCACTGTAAAATGGTTAATTTTAGGGGCGCCTGGGTGGCTCAGTTGGTTGGGCGACTGCCTTCAGCTCAGGTCATGATCCCGGAGACTCGGAATCGAGTCCCACATCAGGCTCCCTGCTCGGTGGGAAGCCTGCTTCTCCCTCTCTCGCTCCCCCTGCTTATGTTCCCTCTCTGGCTGTGTTTCTCTCTGTCAAATAAATAAAATCTTTAAAAAAAAAAAAGCCTAGGGGCTCCTGGGTGGCTCAAATGGTTGGGCATCTGCCTTTGGCTCAGGTTATGATCTCAGGCACCCGGCATCAAGCCCCATGTTGGGCTCCATGCTCAGTGAGGAGTCTGCTTCTCCCTCTCCCTCCACTCGTGCTCTCTGTCTCCCAAACAAATAAATAAAATCTTTAAAATTTTTTTAATTTTAATTTTAATAAAAATTTATTTTTTTATTGTTACTAAATTTTTTTTCCCAGTGTTTCAAGATTCATTCCCCATTCCCCACACCCAGTGCTCCACGCTTTAGGTGTCCCCAGTACCCACCACCAGGCTCTCCCATCCCTTCACCCCCCTCCCTCCAAGTCCCTCAGTTTGTTTCTGTGTTCAAAATCAAAAAATTAAATTAAAATTAAAAAAAAATTTAAAGCCTAGAATAGAGGGCAACTGTTTGTCTCAGTTAAACATCTGCCTTCAGCTCAGGTCATCATCTCAGGGTCCTGAGATCAAGTCCTACATCAGGCTCTCTGCTCAGCAAGTCTGCTTCTCCCTCTCACTCTCTCTCTACCCCGCCCCCTGCTAATGCTCTCTCTCTCTCTCTTTCTTTCTTGCTCTCAAATAAAATCTTTAAAACATTTTAATAAAATAAATAAAGCCTAAAAGAGTACCTAACATATAATTAGTAATATATAAATATTTACTAAATTAAGTTCTACACTGTAACAGAATTTTGAGGAAAAATAAGTACAATCTCACAAGTAGGTGTAATGCATGAAGCCCTAGGAACACTCAACCTAACATCCAAATAGATCTTCGTTATCAATTCCCTCTGTGATAGTAAAGAGTGAAGTAAACATAGGTAGTGAAATAAGAAATAAATAACAGAAAAGGTAAATAAAATAGAAAAATTAAAAAATATCAACCCTGGAACTTTGATGAGAACCAGGCTGAGAAGTAAGGATTTATTTATCCTATCAATTCTCTCACACCCCCATAACCCAATATAGAAAAATATGATGACAGTGATGTGATTAACTGCTATCAACCTTGCCAGCAGAGATATAAACTCATTTTTTTCCATTCTTTCATCGCATAGCTTGAAATACAGAGGAAATATTAACAACATGATTTGACAATAAAAGGGAAAGCAAATAAATTTTAAGAAATACCCCTTTGCTTTTTCAAATACCCTTTCTAGTAGAGATCAAAGAAAATATTTCAAAGACCAACTAAATGAGTGGACCTGACCTCAGGTATAATCTCTGAAGTGGTGCATGAAGTAGTCATGATTCTAGAACCTGACATAGCATATTTTCAAACTCTTGGAGAATAAATGCAGAAATTTCACTCACCATTTTAGGGAACCTCATCAACATATCCTTACAGCGCAGTGCACAGGTAGATGCTCTTTGAAAATCCCCTTGAGCACATGCCTGAGAAAGTGAAAAAATATCAATAATTGGTTAAAATGAAATAACAAACTATTTGTCTATAAGTCAATTTTAACATATTTTTAACTCATATTAAAAAGTCTTAATTTGGGCGGCCTGGGTGGCTCAGTCATTAAGCATCTGCCTTCAGCTCAGGTCATGATCCCAGGGTCCTGGGTTCGAGCCCCACATTGGGCTCCCTGCTTGGCAGGAAGCCTGCTTCTCCCTCTCCCACTCTCCCTGCTTATGTTCCCTCTCTCGCTGTCAAATAAATAAATAAGGGTGCCTGGGTGGCTCAGAGGGTTAAGCCTCTGCCTTTTGGCTCAGGTCATGATCTCAGGGTCCTGGGATCAAGTCCCACTTCGGGCTCTCTGCTCAGTAGGGAGCCTGCTTCCTCCCTCTTTCTCTGCCTATTTGTGATCTCTCTCTGTCAAATAAATAAGATCTTAAAAAATAAACAAATAAAATCTTAAAATAAATTTTAAAAATAATAAATAAATACAATTCTTAACTTGGGGCACCTGGGTGGCTTAGTCATTAAGGGACTGCCTTTGGCTCAGGTCATGATCCCAGGGTCCTGGAATCGAGCCCCTCATCGGGCTCCCTGCTCCACCAGAAGCCTGCTTCTCCCTCTCCCACTTCCCCTGCTTGTGTTCCCTCTCTCACTGTGTCGCTGTCAAATAAATAAGTAAAATCTTCTAAAAAGTAAAAATAATAAAAGTCTTAATTTGTTTTCTAATCTTTTTAGCAACACTGGTAGGTCTAGCTAAACATAATAGCCAGCTCAAAGTACAAAAAAAGAATAATCTTGGGTAACACAAGAGTTGATAGTGATGAGAATTATTTACTTTTTTCTGGAAATGCAAAACTGGTGTACAATCTTATGTTACTGTATTATGATATAATGCCATGTCTAATAGATGCCTCCCCATCTTGAATAGCTCTTGTATTTATCTCCACATTAGAGGAATTTTTAAATGTTAAATAGGAGTCTTTTGTCCTAAAACAGGTTCACAATAACTTCATAGTCTGAACTGCTGTGAATATCTGCCATGAAAGGCAGCTAAGAACAATCCTATCTTGGAGCCAGAAGAGCTACTCTGATATTTATTATATATAACCTTGAACCTTGCACTCTCACGGCTTCAGTTTCCTCATCCATAAAATCAGGACAATGTACTGCATTATCTCTAAGATTCCTGTCAGCTCTAGCATTCTGACTGAACAACTTCAAATGAATGAAAACATCATTCACACATTATGTAGGCACTTGTAAAAGAGGCTTGTTTCACTCATTTAAAAATTTAGCTGACAAGGCATGTTTTTAAAAATATAGGAGTGAGAGAGGGAGAAGCAGGGTTCCCGCAGAGCAGGGAGCCTGATGCGGGACTCGATCCCGGGTCTCCGGGATCGTGACCTGAGCCGAAGGCAGTCGCTTAACCAACTGAACCATCCAGGCACCCCTTCTTTTCTCTTTCTTACAGGACATCAAATATTCTTGTGCTTTGAGTAACAAAACAATTGAGCAGAGAGAAGAAAAGATGAAGAATGTAAGAAGCCAGTCTCTCTTTTAATTTCCTCCTCTATCTACCTGCTGAATATTAAGCTTGACACCTTACTGAGTAGAAACCCTCTAAGGCTTAAATGGTAGATCGCGTTAAAGGGAAAGATAAATTGTGAACACAAAAGCTTCAATAAGCCAAATCTCAATTATCTACAGAGTTTACAAAATAATATTCACATCTATACAAATAGATGTTTGATGAACACTTGCTGATTAATTCATTATTCAAGGTGGAGGAAATCGTCATAAAAGAGAAATGCTGGAGGCACCTGGGTGGCTCAGTCGTTGATGCTGGAGTCCCAGGACTGAGTCCCACATCAGGCTTCCTGCTTGGCGGGAGGCCTGTTTCTCCCTCTCTCACTCCCCCTGCTTGTGTTCCCTCTCTAGCTGTGTTTCTCTCTGTCAAATAAATAAATAAAATCTTTTTAAAAAGAGAGAGAGAAAGAGAGAGAAATGCTGGGGCGCCTGGATGGCTCAGTGGGTTAAGCATCTGCCTTCGGCTCAGGTCATGATCCCAGAGTCCTGGGATAGAGCCCCACATCAGGGTCTCAGCTTGGCGGGAAGCCTGCTTCTCCCTCTCCCTCTGCCCCTCCATCCACTTGTGTTCTCTCTCACTCTCTCTGTTCTCTCTCTCAAAGAAATACATAAAAAAGAGAAATGCTGAATGACAAACCCCATATCAGAGAATATTTTCTGTTCTTATAACATATAAAACAATATAATGCTGCAAAAATCCATAAAGTATCCATCACTAATCAGATTTTACCTTAGTGGAAATGAAATCTCTAATAATTCAAGCTAGTTTTAAAATTTTATTCATTTTATTGGGCCACAAATCAATATTCCAAACACAGAAGATAGAGAATTTGAGTACAAGAAGTCTTTTTTTTTAAGATTTTATTTATTTAACAGAGAGAAACACAGCCAGAGAGGGAACACAAGCAGGGGGAGTGAGAAAGGGAGAAGCAGGCTTCCTGCTGAGCAGGGAGCCCAATGTGGGACTTGATCCAGGGTCTCCGGGATCATGCCCTGAGCCGAAGGCAGTCGCTCAACCAACTGACCCACCCAGGCGCCCCTTGAGTACAAGAAGTCTTAAAGAGGAGGTGTCTGGGTGGCTGTCGTTAAGCATCTGCCTTCAGCTCAGGTCATGATCCCAGGGTCCTGGGATGGAGCCCTACACCAGGCTCCCTGCTTCTCCCTCTCCCACTCCCACTCCCCCTGCTTGTGTTCCCTCTCTCGCTGTGTTTCTCGCTGTCAAATAAATAAATCTTGACAGCGAGAAACACAGCGAGAGAGGGAACACAAGCAGGGGGAGTGAGAGAGGGAGAAGCAGGCTTCCCGCCGAGCAGGGCGCCCGATGTGGGACTCGAACCCGGGTGTCCGGGATCATGACCTGAGCCAAAGGCAGTCGCTTAACCAACTGAGCCATCCAGGCGCCCCTAAATAAATAAAATCTTATTAAAAAAAAAAAGAAGTCTTAAAGAGACAGCATGATGTAATGCTCTAGCAACCTTTGGTGAAGTGAGCATCAGACTCACCAGTGGAGCTCTTCAAAAATTCATATGGCCTGGTCCCATCACTTGTAAATTCTGATTCACTAGATCTGGGATGATACCCAACCTATACTGATGTTGTAAAAAAAAATATATGGGCTTTGCATTCCAGTTTTTCTGCTTTTTTTTAAAATCAAAATACAGTTGACATACAATGTTCTATTAGGTTCAGGTGTACCACACAGTTATTTGACAATTCTTCTTTGCTCTATCAAGTTAGGCAAGTCACATCCTCTATGAACCTCAATTTCCTTAACTGTAAAGTAAGGACAAATACTATCTACCACACAGGATTGGACTTATGAGAATCAAACAAGATCACAGATGTGAAAGAATTTTGTAAACTTTGAGACAGTATACAAAAAGGGGACACCTGGGTGGCACAGTCGTTAAGCAGCTGCCTTTGGCTCAGGTCATGATCCCAGAGTCCTGGGATCAAGTCCCATGTCAGGCTCCCTGCTCAGCTGGAAGCCTGCTTCTCCCTCACTCTCCCTGCTTGTGTTCCCTCTCTAGCTGTGTTTCTCTCTGACAAATAAATCAATAAAACCTAAAAAAAAAAGACAGTATACAAAAGGGGTGCCTAGTAGCTCAGTCAGTTAAGTGTATGACTTTTGATTTGGGTCAGGACATGATTTCAGGGTCATGAGATGGAGCCCTGCGTTAGACTCCACGCTGGGTGTGGAGGCTGCTTAAGATTCTCTTTCTCCCTCAGCCCTTCTTCCCTCCTCCTGTCTCCCTCCCTCTCTATAAAAAGACAGTATGCAAAAATGTGAATAATTTTAGCAGTCAAAGCTACCACCAGTGCCAAGAATTGTAATAAAAATGGTTATCCGCTATTATGTGGTACTCATTGTTGAAGATTGAAACCTCTTTGAAATTATATCCTAGCATATCTATAAAGTATTATATGGACCAAGAACTTAGGTTTCCCCTTCATTAGAAGAAAAGCTCCAAGGCTGGATCTGAACTGCTGCTTAATAGCAGTGGGTTATTACTTTTATGCAAGAAATGAAATTCAAGATGGACCATCACCTAATATGCTACTAAGTAATGACAACATAATCATTCAAACAACAGTAAACTATGCTGAATGGATCCACTAAAAACTTGTGCTGGGACGCCTGGGTGGCTCAGTTGGTTAAGCGACTGCCTTCGGCTCAGGTCATGATCCCTTCAAGTCCCACATCGGGCTCCCTGCTCGGCGGGAGGGCTGCTTCTCCCCTCTCTCACTCCCCCTGCTTGTGTTCCCTCTCTCGCTGTGTTTCTCTCTGGCAAATAAATAAATAAAATCTTTTAAAAAAATGTTACAGCTCCTAGTACCATGTCAAGTATATAGTGGATGCTCAGTAAAAATTAGCTTCTTTCTATGTCTAAGGACATTTCCCACTCAGCGATTCAAGCGGGTTTTTTTTCACATTCTTCAAGTATTCTCATAATTTGCCATATCTTCCTACTGTACCCCTTACCCAAATTACCTCACCTTCCACCTTAACCAAAACTCATGTGCTCCCTTATCCAACATCTACTTCTCCTCTGCAATTTAAAACACTCTTATGCCCTTTTCCTTACGAGTAAAGTTCACAGTCTTAATTTTCACAGCACAGTTATTTGTTCATATTTTGTTTTATTGTGGAACTTCACTCATATTTCTTTTAAAACAATTACCCTCCTGTAATGCACCTGTTTACACATCTATATCTACCACAAAATTACCTTAAGTTCCTAGAAGAGAGGTACACATACTAACATTATTTATCTTTCTACCTCTATTGCACAGGGCATTGACTTACATATTATTGACATATATATGTATACATACACATACATACAGCACACACTAGAAAAATGCTTCCTTATTCCCCTATATATGTACTGATCAGATTCATTTCCATCTCCTGGTATATGATACCTATTTATCCAACTCTTCCTATCTTCTTCCCCCTAGCTTTTTATATTTAAGCTATGTTTATATACACTCTATTTTGAAAATGACCTTCCTTTGACCATCCTTCTCTGAGCAGCTATAACTCAATTCTTCTTCTCACTGTCAAACATCCTCACAGAATATGCAATATGAATGGTTCTCAAATCTTAGCATAAACTAGAATTACACGAAAGGCTTGCTAAAACACAGACTGCTGGGCTCTACTCCAGAATTTGATTCACTGGGTCTACAGTGGCATCCCATAATCTGTACTTCTAACAAGTTCCTAGTGATTTTTTTAAATGACCCTTTTTTTAAAGATGTTTTTATTTGAGAGTACATGTACATGTGCATGATTTGGGGGGAAGGGGTAGAGGGAGATAATCCTCAAGCAGACTCCCAGCTAAGTATGGAGCCCAACACAGGGCTTGATCCCACAACACATGAGATCACGACTTGAGCTGAAACCAGGAGTCAGACACTTAACCAACTGAGGCATCTAGGCATTGCCACCTCCCCCATCCCCTCACGGTGATATTGGTGCTGCCAGTCACAGTTCTGGAACAATCTTATACTAATAATTCTGATTTTTGGGGGGGTCTCAGGAGCCCTAGAACTCTTAAAAATTATTATTGACGACTCAAAAATATTTTATCTAGGTTATAGCTAGTTGTAATTTCTTTTTTATTTTATTTTAAAGATTTAATTTATTTATTTGACAAAGAGAAACACAGCAAGAGAGGGAACACAAGCAGGGGGAGTGAGAGAGGGAGTAGCAGGCTTCCTGCTGAGCAGGGAGCTCAATGCAGGGCTCGATCCTGGGACTCCAGGATCATGACCTGAGCCGAAGGCAGTCACTTAACCAACTGAGCCACCCAGGCGCCCCACTAGTTGTAATTTCTACTAAATTCAATAAAGAGCTATAAAGTTCATTTTGACCACTTTTGCCAGTGTTCTCATTGCTTTTAATTGAACTTAAAACTGAAATGTAAAAAATATTTATTACGCTAAGCAAAAGAAGTCAGTCAGAAAAAGACAAATATCATATGATATCACTCATATGTGGAATTTAAGGAACAAAACAGGAGCTCCTGGGTGGCTCAGTCAGTTAAATGTCTGCCTTCAGCTCAGGTCATGATCCCAGGGTCCTGGGATCAAGCTCCACATCGATACACAGCAGGGAGACTGCTTATCCCTCTCCCTCTGCCTGCTGCTCCCCTGCTTGTACTCTCTGTCAAATAAATACATAAAATCTTCAAAAAGAAAAAAAACAGATGAACATAAGAAAATGGAAAAAACAGAGGGAGGGAAACTGAGGGTTGATGGAGGGAGGTGGGTGGGCGGTAGGTATTAAGGAGGGCACTTGGTATGATGAGCACTGGGTGTTATATATAAGTGATGAATCACTAAATTTTAAACCCAAAATCAATTTTGCCATATATGGTGACTAACTAGAATTTCAATAAGGGAAGAGTAGGAGACCTTAGTTTTGCCTGGTCCCTGGAATTCAGCGTGATAGCTATCAAATTATTCTGAACACCCTGTGAACTCAACCAGAGATCTGGGAAAAGATATGCTGCAATCCTACAAATAGAAAAGCGACCACTTTCTGCAAGGTATGAATCCGAGGCAATATTAGAAGATAAATGGCAGGGGGAGGGAGTCTACGAGAGACTGCTACAGAAAAGTGATATGTAGCTATGAGGCCAGCATTAGCTTGCTCCCAAAACCAAAGACTCCAGCAAAAATGAGAATTATAGCCCAATATCCCTGAAGAACATGAATGCAAAAATTCTCACCAAGATACTGCCAGTAGGACCCAATGGTACATGAAAAGGATTATTCACCTCAACCCAAGTGGGTTAATTTTTTAAGACCTTCCAAACAGCTCTCCACAGCAACTGTACCACTTTACATTCCCACCAGTAGTTATGAGGGTTCCAACTTCTCCATATCCTCACTGACTTCTTTTTCTTTTTTAAGGATTTTATTTATTTATTTGACAGAGAGAGATCACAAGCAGGCCCCCCACTGAGCAGAGAGCCCAATGCGGGACTCGATCCCAGGACTCTTGAGATCAAGACCTGAGCTGAAGGCAGAGGCTTTAACTCACTGAGCCACCCAGGCACCACCTCACTGACTTCTTATTTTCCATTTTTGTTATTTTATATAACTGAATAGGTGTCAAGTAACATCTCACTGTGGTTTTGATTTCCCTAATGACTAATAATGTTGAGCATCTTTTCATGTGCTTATTGGCCATGTGTTTATCTTCACTGGAGAAATGTCTATGCAAGTCTTCTGCCAATTTTAAATTTAAGTTATTTTTCTTTTCATTGTTAAATTCCAAGAGTTCTTTATATATTCCAGATGCTAGAAAATTCTCACATATATAACATGCAAATGTTTTCTCCCATTCTGTGGGCTATTTTTTTTACTTTATTCACAAGTATCTTTTGATTAACAAAACTTTTAAAATTTTATGAAGTTCAATTCAGCAATTTCTTTCTTTGCTTGTGTTTGAGGTACCATATCTAAGAAATGATTGCCTAATCATCACAAACATGTATACCTAGGTTTTCTTCTAAGAGCTTTATACTTTTATCTCTTTTTGGTATCTGACCATAAATGTAGGGGTTTATTTCTGGACTCTCAATTCTATTCACCTGATCTGTATGTCTGTCCTATACCAACACCATACTGGCTTCATACTTCAGGTAAGTTTTAAAATTAAGAAGTGTGAATCTCCTAGCCTTATTCTTTTGTAAAATAAAATTACTTTAGGTATCATGAATATATGAATTTTAGGATCAACTTCTACAAAAGATAAGGCAGTTGGAATTTTGATAGGGATTGAATTAAATTTGTAGACAATTTCAGGGAATACTGTCATCTTAACAATATTAAGTCTTCCAATCCATGAACATAAGCTAACTTTCCATTTATTTTGATCTTCTTAGTTTCTTTCAACAGTGTATTTTTCAGTATACAGTCTTTTACTTCTTTAATTTATTCCTAAATACAATTCCTAAATAACATTATCCCTATTCTCAAATGACATGACCTTGTATACAGAATGTCCTCAGAAAACCACATATTAAAAAAAAACCTATTAGAATGAATAAACAAGTTCAGCCAGGTTACAGAGTACAAAATACAAAAATCTACTGTATTTCTATCCACTAACCATGAGTAAACCAAAACTGAAATTAAGAAATTAAGGAGGTGGGATGCCTGGGTGGTTAAGCGACTGCCTTCGGCTCAGGGCATGATCCCGGAGACCTGGGACTGAGTCCCACATCGGGCTCCCTGCTCGGCAGGAAGCCTGCTTCTACCTCTCTCTCTCCCTCTGCTTGTGTTCCCCTCTCTGGCTGTGTTTCTCTCTGTCAAATAAATAAAATCTTAAAAAAAAGAGGAAAAAAAAGAAATTAAGGAGGTGCTCTATTTAAGGAGAACCTGGGTGGCTCAGTTTGTTGAGCATCTGACTCTCAGTTTCAGCTCAGGCCATGATCCCAGAGTCACCAGATTGAGCCCCATATCAGGCTCTGTGCTCAGTGAGGAGTCTGAAGATTCTCACTCTCTGCCCCTCCCCCATTTGTGCACGTATACACATGCTCTCTCTCTCTCTCTCTCTCAAATAAATAAGTCTTTTAAAAAATTAATTCCAGGGGTGCCTGAGTGGCTCAGTTATTAAGTGTCTACCTTCGGCTCAGGTCATGGTCCCAGAGTCCCGGGATCAAGCTCCACATCGGGCTCCCTACTCCATGGGAAGCCTGCTTCTCCCTCTCTCACCCACCCTGCTTGTGTTCCCTCTCTAGCTGTGTTTTTCTCTCTGTCAAATAAATAAATTAATTTTTAAAAAATCCATTTAGAGGCACCTGGGTGGCTCAGTTGGTTAAGTGTCTGCCTTCGGCTCAGGTCGTGATCTTAGCATCCTGGGATCAAGCCCCCATCAGGCCCCCTGCTCAATGGGGAGTCTGCTTCTCTCTCTCACTCTTCCTCTGTGCTCTCTCTCAAATAAAATCTTTAAAAAATAAAAATAAAAAATTAATTCCATTTACATTAATATCAAAAAATAAAATATTTAAGAATAAGTTCAAAAGAACTGCAATACTTATACACTAAAAACTACAAAATACTTTTGAAATTAAAGACCTAAATAAAATGAAAAGACATCCCATGTTCACAGATCAGAAGACTTAATATTCTTAAGATGGCAGTGCCCCTTAAACTGAACTACAGATTCAAATGCATTTCCTATCAAAATTCTATTAGGCTTTTACAAAAAATGACATCCTAATTTTAAATCATATAGAAATATAAGGGACCCAGAATAGGCAAAAACATTTTTAAAAAGAGCAGGGCGCCTGGGTGGCTCAGTAGGTTAAAGCCTCTGCCTTCAGCTCAGGTCATGATCTCAGGGTCCTGGGATCAAGGCCTTCGGCTCAGGTCATGATCTCAGGGTCCTTGGACTGAGGCCCCACATCGGGCTCTCTGCTCAGCAGGGGGCCTGCTTCCTCTTCTCTCTCTGCCTGTCTCTCTGCCTACTTGTGATCTCTGTCAAATAAATAAATAAAAATCTTAAAAAAAAGAAGAGCAAAGTTGCAAGGCTCACACTTCCCTATTTCAAACTTTACTACAAAACTACAGTAATTGAGTTTATGTAGTGACAGAGGACATAAAAATCAATGCAACAGAACAGAGTCCAGAAATAAATCCTTACATTTAGGGTCAAATGACTTTTTATAAGAGTGCAAAAACAATCCAATGAAGAAAGAATAGTCTTTAAAAAAAATATGCTGGGGCACCTGGGTGGCTCCATCGGTTAAGCAACCAACTCTTGATTTCGGCTCAGGTCTTAATCTTGGGGGTGTGAGATCAGGCTCCCCACTGGGTGTGGAGTCTACTTTTTAAAAGAAAATTAACTCAAGGGGCGCTTGGGTGGCTCAGTTGGTTGGGCGGCTGCTTTCGGCTCAGGTCATGATCCTGGAGACCCGGGATCGAGCCCCACATCGGGCTTCCTGCTTGGTGGGAAGCCTGCTTCTCCCTCTTTCAGTCCCTCTGCTTGTGTTCCCTCTCTAGCTGTGTTTCTCCCTGTCAAATAAACAAATAAAATCTTAAAAAAAAAAGGAAAATTAACTCAAAATCAATCACAGATTTAAACATAAAAGGTAAAATTATTGAACTTGTAGGAGAAAGTATTTCAGATCTAGAGCTTGGTGAATAATTTTGAGGCATGACATCAGAAGCACAATCCATTAAAAAAAATCAATTAAGCTTCATCAAAATTAAATACTTTTGTTCTGAAACCCTATTAAGAGGAAGAAAAGACAAATACATATTTGACAAAGGATTCAAATCTAGAAAACATAATTCACAAAATACAACAGTAAAGAGGGGCGCCTGGGTGGCTCAGTTGGTTAAGTGACTGCCTTCGGCTCAGGTCATGATCCCGGAGACCCGGGATCAAGTCCCACGTCAGGCTCCCTGCTTGACCGGAAGCCTGCTTCTCCCTCTCTCACTCCCCCTGCTTGTGTTCCCTCTCTGGCTGTGTTTCTCTCTGTCAAATAAATAAAATCTTTAAAAAACAAAACAAAACAAAAAAAAAGTAAAGAAAAAATCAAACAATCCCATTAGAAAATAGATAAGCATAAACTAACATTTCACTTAACAGAATATACAGATGGCATATAAGTACATGAAAAAGTGTTCAACATCACTAGCCATTATGGAAGTACAAATTGAAACCATGATGAAATATCACTAGACATCTAATAGAGTAACTAAAATGAAATGGTCACAATACAAAATGCTGGCATGAATGCAGAAAACGGGATCTCCCATACATTGTTTATAGGGATTAATGGTATAGCCACTCTAGGAAACAGTTTGGTTGTTTCTTAAAAAAACAAACTACTAAACATACACTAACAATTCAACTCAGTGATTGTACTCCTGGGCATTTATCCTACAGAAATGAAAATTTATGTCCACACAAAAACCTCTACGCAAATGTTCATGCCAACTTTATTTCCAATAGCCAAAAACTGGAAACAACCCAGATTCCTTCCACGGTGAATGGCTAAACAAACTGTGGTAGATGAATACCACAGAATGCTACTTACAAATAACTACTGATACACAAAACTTGGATGGATGTCAAAGCAATCATGCTAAGTTCAAAAAGGCACTATCAAAAGCTTATATACTATATGATTCTATATATAAAACATCCTGCAATATGGACTGGACTGGAAGAGATTATGCTGAGTGAAATAAGCCAAGTAGAGAAAGTCAAGTATCACATGGTTTCACTTACTTGCGGTGCATGAGGGATAACCTGGAGGACAGTGGGAGAAGGAAAGTAAATGGAAAGTAGGGTAATCCAGGGAGAGAAACGAAACAACAGAGACTTTGGACACAAAAGCAAACTGAGGGACATGGAGGGAAGGGGTTGGAGGGATGGGAGAGCCTGGTGGTGGGTACTGAGGGCACCTATTGCATGGAGCACTGGGTGTGGGGAATGGTGAATGAATCTTGGAACACTGGAAAAAAAGTAACAATAAAAAATAAATAAAAAATAAAATAAAATATCCTCAAATGACAAAATTATAGAGGTGGAGAATATTAGTTGCCTGGGATAGGGAATGGGGGAATGGGCATGCTACAACTACAAAGAGGCAGTACAAGGGATCTTTGTGGCAATAAAATTGTTCTATATCTTGATTGTGGTAGTGGTGGTTACATGAATCTACCCATGTGATAAAACTGTATAGAACTACAGGCACACATATGAGTTTATCATGTAAAACTGGTGAAATATGAATAAGGCCTATGGATTGTAATGTCAATTTCCTGGCTTTATAATGTACTATATTTACATAAGATGTAACCACTGAAGAAAACTGGGTGAAAGGTACTCCAGAACTCTCAAAATATTTGTGCAACTTCCTGTGAATCTATAATTATTTCAAAATAAAAAATTTTAAAAAATCACATTAGTAAAGGGGCATCTAGGTGGCACAGTTGGTTAAACAGCTGACTCAGTTTCAGCTCAGGGCTCTGCGTTCAGTGTGGAGTCCATTTAAGATTCACTCTCCCTCTACCCCTATGTGCTCCCTCTCTCTAAAATAGATTTTTTTTTAAAGAATCACAATAGGTTTGGGTTCCCAGGTGGCTCAATTATTAAGCGTCTCCCTTCAGGTCAGGTCATGATTCTAGAGTTCCAGGACAGGCCCACATCGGGCTCCCTGCTCCTCAGGGAGTCTGCTTTTCCCTCCACCCCTTAACCCACTCATGCTCTCTCTCTCATTCTCTTGTCTCTCAAATAAATAAATAAAATATTTAAAAAATAAAATAAAATTTCAAAAAAATAAAAATCACATTAGTTAATATCATCAATTTCATCAGAAAAGTTTATATGGAAGCTATCAAAGTCATGATGGAGAGATACAAGTTTTCCAAAACTCTAAGTTTTACTTAACAGCTTAAATCTTATCACTAGCAACAAATATTGTCAGTTGCTTCCCTTGAAGTCACATTCAAACTTCATTCATTTTGAAAATATCTGTAAATACCCAAGTCTGAATGAACAAAGTATATCAGTCACTCTTTTCCAGTAAAGACAGTGATATGTGAAAACAGAAGGAGCTAATTCAGCTCTCAAGTCAAACAATAACATAAGGGCCTTTCCTCAAGCAACCATCATACTTCAATATACAGTACTAGTGTTCTGTGGGTATTTCCTTTTGCATTACAAAAATATGAAAACTCAAGAGTCAAAATTAAATAAAATTAATAATTTATATTGTTTCACCAGGGGCATTTTTTTAAAAATTTTATTTATTTGACAGAGAGAAACACAGCCAGAGAGGGAACACAAGCAGGGGCAGTGGGAGAGGGAGAAGCAGGCCTCCCGTCAAGCAGGGAGCCCGATGTGGGACTCAATCCCGGGTCTCTGGGATCATGACCTGAGCCAAAGGCAGTCGCTTAACCAACTGAGCCACCCAGGCGCCCCTCACCAGGGGCATTTTTAAGTAAAAATAGCATTCTTTTCATTGCAA
The DNA here is from genome assembly GCA_004023965.1 of Spilogale gracilis. Classification (NCBI taxonomy): domain Eukaryota; kingdom Metazoa; phylum Chordata; class Mammalia; order Carnivora; family Mephitidae; genus Spilogale; species Spilogale gracilis. Next base: position 109,099 of record PITA01005271.1, read on the forward strand.
GTGGGTAGTAATGAAGAATACAATTAGTAAAAGGTGTACCACTGTCTTGATTCACATTAAAGTGCCCGCAGTTTTACCCACCATTGCTTCTACAGCACCAGTACAAATGCCAACATAGCAAGAAGGCAAATAACATCTCAGAATTATTATGAAAATAGTCTTGCCCTCATATATCCCTTCACTGTACTAAATTCTTCCATCAGCTCACTATCCACTCAGCCCTTAAACTCCTACAGTCTGTCCTCCTCTCTTTACATTTCTACTAAAATTACTTTCTATGGTCACTACTGTCATCCTAAATGTCAAGTCTAAGAGTCTTTTCTCCAGCCTTATTTTCCTTTAATCCTCATGTTCCCTGTCCATGTGGCCCTGTCAGCTTCTACAAGTAGTCTTACCCTAGTAAAGAGGGAAAGGAGCAGAAGCACAACAGATAACCCTTGCATCTGCAGATGACATAAGCAGTGAAAAGAGGCACTGTCAATACACGAGGAAAATAAGAAATTAGGAGAAACAACAAGATCCAAAGTTACTTCTACAATGCTAAAAGACTACAGATAATCTCTGGTACAAGGGTAAACAGAAGATTATCACCTTATAGATGGATGTAGAAATTGAGGAAAAGTAAATTCTTAACAACAGTTATCAACACCATGTGACTACCTTTAACAAAGCCTGTGCCCTGCCCAATCCATGCCACTCATTTGGCACTTATATTTTCCTTTTCCCACTTTTTTTAAAAAAGATTTTATCTATTTATTTGACAGAGAGAAACACAGCCAGAGAAGGAAAACAAGCAGAGGGAGTGAGAGAGGGAGAAGCAGGCTTCTCGCCAAGCAGGGAGCCTGATGAGGGGTTCGATCCCGGGTCTCCGGGATCATGACCTAAGCTGAAGGCAGTTGCTCAACCAACTGAGCCACCCAGGCGCCCCGCCACTTTTATTCTTTTCAAAGATTTTATTAATTTGACAGAGAGAAACACAGCTAGAGAGGGAACACAAGCAAGGAGAGTGAGAGAGGGAGAAACAGGCCTCCTGCCAAGCCGGGAGCCCAATGCAGGGCTTGATCCTAGGACTCCGGGACCATGACCCAAGCCAAAGGCAGATGCTTAACAACTGAGCTACCCAGGCGCCCATCCTTTTCCCACTTTTAAAAAATATATTTGTAGCCTAACTTCCAAACTAGCTCATCATTTTATGAAGGGAAAATGACCAGCACTGAATACTGCAAGTAGATAATTTATCTGCACCACTTTATGATACTTAATTCTATTTTGTATATGCATTATTTATCTCACCAACTATGCTTTAATCTCCTTGAGAATAGGATATGTGATTATTTCCCTCCCTGATAAAGCCTAATATACCACTCTATTTGTAGAAGATACTCATTGTCTGTTGAATAATTTAATAAACAATAAATTAATAGAGCAATTCTCTAATCAGTTTATGGGAAATGCCTAGGGAAAGATAAGGTCTATCTACATCTCTAAGAATATCTCAGACACTCTACTGGGACAGAGAAAACTCATTTAGTAAACACCACTATTGACAGTGGTTTATAAAGATGTCTTTTACCAAGCAGACAACAAAAGCCACGGGCCCTAAAGGTGAGAATATCGTCGAAATGGAAAGTGTACTTAAAACAAAAATAGTCTTCATTTCAAAATGTAAAGACATTATCACCAGAATCAAGATTTATATAATTCTCATTATTGATTGTAACTACTAAAAATTTCTGTAAGCTAAAGATACCTTTAGATATCAATATCCATAACACTAAAAAAATACTACAACATTTTCTACAATCATAGAATCTTTGTATTAAGAAGGGACAAAAGGGTCATTTAATTTGCTATCTAACAAAGGACTCTTTTCTACAGTAGTATAATTCTCAGGATGCTCACAACTTTGCTTGCAGTCTTTCAATGACAACAGACTTAGCATCTTGCAACAAAGCTATAATATTATTTGATTATTAGTAAAAGGTACACTTTATATTGAGCCAAAAACTTTGAAACTATCTTTCTCAAAGGTCTAAGTTCCACCCTGTGGACTTTTAATTCTTCACTGATATGACAGTCCTTAAAATAGTCAAAGAGAGCAATAATTCCTATTACCTTCTTTTTTCCAGGCAGACATGTCTATATACCTCAAATATTTTTCACATGATATATCTTCCAGACTCTTACAATGATTTTAAAGTGTGATGCCGAGGCTGGTCAAAATATTCAAGATGTTAACTAGTTTGAAAACACCTACCTATAGGCTTGCACTATACATCTATTAATATAGCCTAATATTGTACTAGCTGTTTTGCAGCTACGTCACATCATTGATTGAAACGTGAGTAAATGTAATCAAAAACACAGATCTTTTTCATTTGAACTACTGGCAAGTCAAACGTACCTCTGTCAAAATGTAGTGTACAAACAGTTGATCTCTTAAATATTGTATTTTATAGGCTGAGAGAGGTAAAGTAACAACCCAAAGACATAGAGCAAACTGGTAGAAGAGTTAACATGTAACACCAAGACCTACTGGACTTACCAATTTTCTAGTAGTTGTATTAAATAGCCCACAAAAATATTAACATTAAAAGGAAGACAAAATTGCCAAAAGGGGGTTCTCCTTTATACAGTCAACCTAATCTGGAGGGAAGGAAGCATTAGGCAAAAGTCAGAAAATCTTGGTTCTGGTCTTAGATCTTCAACTAACTTACTCTCTGAACTTCCATTTTACCATTAAAAAAAATTAATCAAACCTAAATGAGTGGGAAGACATCCCATACTCAAATCAAAACCGGTAATACTTAAAATAGCAATACTACTCAAGGTCATCTACAGACTTAACACTATCCATACCAAGATCCCAGCTGGCTTCACTGCATAAATTGAGAAGTTTATCCTAAAATTCAGATGAAAACACAAGAGACCCAGAACACTCAAAATAATATTAAAAATAACAAAAAATTGGAAAACTGACACATTCTTGTTTCAAAACTCACTGCACAGCTACTGTAATCAAGACAGTATGGTATGGCATAAAAACTGACATATAGATCAACATGAAAGAATCAAAAGTCTAGAAAAAACCCTCACATTTATGATCAACTGATTTTTTTGTTGTTGTTGTTGTTGTTGACTTTAAATTTTATTTTTTCAGTGTTTCAAGATCCATTGTCCATGCCCCACACCCAGTGCTCCATGCAATAGGTGCCCTCAGTACCCACCACCAGGTTCTCCCATCCCCCTACCCCCTCCCTCCAAGTCCCTCAGTTTGTTTCTGTGTCCAAAGTCTCTCCTGTTTCATTTCTCTCCCTGAATTACCCACTTCCCATTTCCTTTCCTTCTCCTACTGTCCTCTATATTACCCCTTATGCACCACAAGTAAGTGAACCCATGTGATACTTGATTTTCTCTACTTGGCTTATTTCACTCAGCATAATCTCTTCCAGTCCAGTCCATGTTGCTACAAAAGTTGGATATTCATCCTTTCTGATGGAGGCATAGTATTCCATTGTATATATGTACCACATCTTCTTTATCCATTCATCTGTTGATGGGCACCTTGGCTCTTTCCACAGTTTGGCGATTGTGGCTATTGCTGCGATGAACATTGG